>JBAMMX010000005.1:11495119-11681538 GCA_037126225.1 Dillenia turbinata
AGCAAACTTTATACACTCTATTAGAAGTCTTGTTGGCCGTCTATGTCAAGAAGAGAAATGTCACAACTAGCACAAGCTATTCCAATTAGATTTCATACATAAGTTGTCATCCTATGAGCTTTCTTGAATGTGGAACAATCCTATATGGCCACTAACCAACCTTGCTACCCTCTTGACTAATCATTTGGCTCCAATTTTCCATCCTTGAGTGGTTTGTAACTTAGTCCCTCAACTTTCTTTAATTACATTTAGACCCATAACTTTTAACAATTTATATTTTTGGTCCCTATGAAATTTGTTCAAAATTTCTTAAATAGGTGAAATTTTATTTAAATATCTTTATTTAAATGTGTAGTCCTTCTCTTAACCATTTTTGACTTTTTTAGGCCTTGCTGGTGTTTGCAGAGAAGGTTTTCGGTTTACCTATAAAATTTTCGATTTTAATGATTTTGAGGCGAAACCTCAAAATAAATAAATAGATAAATAAAATTGCATTTTAGATGTTTCAAAAGGATGCTTATATATATATATATATATATATATATATAAAATCATGAGAAGTGGTACATCATACAAAGTCACCGAAAATCAGTGTTATAAGATTAGTGGTTCTTCATTGATGGCCTTTGGCATGCCATGCGGAGAAACACATTGGTTCATGCAAACCTCCATCAATTCTTCCCATGCGCACCTTGTGGCTAAACAATGTGCATGGTCTCGTGCATTTCTTATGGCCTTACATAAGATTGCAACAACTGCTCATGCGATGGCTTGTCCTTGCATGGGCAAACTATTGCATCCTTGTGTAATGCTCTAGTTTTTCTCCTTGCAGATGACTTTTCATTGCTAGCTTTGGTCTTATTAACCTCCTTAACTTCCTCATATGCACGCTTTGTGGCCTATGTATATGCACCGCTCCGAGCACTGTATGTGGCCTTCTGAAGGGTTGTAACATTCACCCCTCCTTGAAAAGCAACCTTGTCTTCAAGATTTTAGTGGGCGATAATGTTGGTCATAACCTTTCTTCTTGAGGATTCTCTTCTGCTAGGGCTTCTCCTCTTGCTTGATATTTCTTCCTTTGCTTGGTCCTTTCCTCAGATCTTTATTGATTTGTCATGTCCCTTCTTTTTGAATTGATTCCCAACTTTTACTCGTATGCCTGGTAGAAATCTTTTGCTGGGTTTACTTTGATTAGGCTGCCTTTTTCCTTTTGCTTGAGCCCTTTGGTTATTGGTCTTTCACGTTGTGACACCTTGACTTGTGTCCTTGAAACTGCATCTTTAGAACAATAGGTGGCAAGTACAATGTTGCATATAGGTATGCTTGATTGCGACCTCTCGAATGATACTTCAAAATGTGTTCTTAGACATGTGTGGCAAAAATAGATATGATTGAAGATATTTTACCTCATGTCCTCACAAATTGGTCAGATATGATTGATTTCCTTCAGCATATGTGGGAGGTCACGGATGAACTCCTTCTTTTGCATGCTACTTCTCTTGATGAGATAAAGAATTGTGGACAGTATATGCCTTGCTACCCTCTTGGCTGCTTTCTTCAATACTAAAGAATTCACATCCTTTCAAGTTGGGTTGTGGCTGCATCTTCAATTTGATCCACATGTCTCGATGTATGAATTCCATTTTCGTTTTGTTATAGTATGTGACTACACATCCGAGAGTTGCAAGCCATTGAACTCCAAGTGCTATATCCACTTCAATTGTTATAAGCGCATAAATATCGGTGGTGAATTTGTAACCTTAGATGTTGATTGGGACTCCTTAGATAACTATGAAATATTGAATCTTATCACCACTTACGACTTTTACATTAAAAGGGTGATTTGTTCCATTGGTAACCTTAGCTTCTTCGCCACTTTATGATTGATGAAATTGAGGGTTAAGCCATTGTCAATCAAAATGGTGATTCTTTGTTTGCCGATGAGTGCTTTGGTTCTCATGGGCTTTGGTCCTTCAATTTTGGCTAAGGCATGAAGAAAGATGATTGAGTCTTCTTCTTGCGGTGACTTCCCAATTGTTTCCTCTTCAAGGGGTACTACTTCATCTAGCAACTCTTCTTTTTTATCCAGCACAAGCATGAAAGATCATTGCCTTTTGCACTTGTGGCCATGTACAATTGTTTCATCACATGCAAAGCATAAGCCTTGGGATTGCTTTGCTTCCATTTCTACATATGTGAGTCTTAGAGGAGATAAGGGTTTCTCTTTGATGTGGATGGCTTCAACAAATGGCTCAAGGGGTCTGTTATAGATTTCTTGAGTCAGTACCACTTCGGCCAAGTTGGGATAGGAATTTGGAGGGTTATGGGTGTATGTGGGATGATAGAAGGATGAAAATTTATAAGAGTAAGGGTTGATTGATTGAATAGGGTAGTAAATGGATGGGTCTTCGGTTATGAAAAGGAAGGATTGTGTGTAGGGAATTAAATGGCCGTACGCATAAGTGGGTACTTAAAAAGTCATGGGCTCCATGTTGGTGTACTGCATGTATGGTGGTTCATAGTACGCAACACTTTGGTCTAAGCTTGGGCTCGTAGCATGTTGCTCTATGGTTGGAGCCGAGGTTTATGGCATGGTGACATGCTACAATGGTATTGCCTCAAAGTCGTGGGCATAGTGTGGTGGCATAATGGATGGCTCGGTAGCTTGAACATTGTCACTTCCAGGAGGATCTTTATCTACAAGATAGCACTATCCAACGGTTTAGTGGCCTATACGAAGGTACTATGAGATGGTGCAAAGTCTGGTGCATTGTGGTCCTTTGATGGTTCAATGGCTTGGGTGACTGCACTAATATGGGCGCTATTGCTTGCTGCAAAGGTGTGAGTGATGGCTGGTATTCAGGACTTTATGGTCTTGAATGATCGCTTGAATCCGTTGCGTGGACTGCCTTGTCACAACTGCTGCTGCTTGGATTGTCTTATTCCAGATCCTTCACTTGTGGGGTGCTTCCTCAATGTTAGAAGAAGGTTTGGCTTGATGAGGATAATGACCCTTTTGTTGCTTGGAATGCGATGATGTTGCTAGTGGTATAGTTTGGAGAATGCTTGACATGCTAGCAAGATTTTTCTTTATGCGATCAAAGCATTGCTTTCAATATAATGCACATTCTTGGGCCTCTTTCCTTATTTAATAAGGAGTGTTTATAATGGCCTTTAACCTCTCTTGTGGCACCATAATGATTAAGAAATAATGCTATGATAATTGGCACTGCTAGAATGGAAAGGAGAATGGCTACTTTCTTTAAAATAATCTTCCAATGATAGTCTGTTGAATGCTTGCAATGATGGCTCTTCAATGGAATTTCCTTAAGAAAGATATAGTGGCCGGTTGTTTCACAAAGAAGTGAATATAATCTTCAAGGTTGGAAAGATACTTCAATGAAAATACACTGGCCAAGGATGGTAAGTACATCATCTTTCAGCTTCTCTTCAAATTTAACCAATTTATTGATGGTTAAATCACTCTCAATGGAGAGTAGACTTTTCCTTACTATGAAAGGACAAGGGATCAGTAAGTGATCAGATGGCTTCCTTTCAACTTGATGCACTGTGATGCTCTCTCAATGAATTTGATTGGATAAAATTCCTCTCAATGAGATGAGGGTGTTATCAAACTTTCTAAATGAAAGTATCACACCACGACCCTCAGGTCGAGCACGCGACAACCGCCGCGATACCCGATATACGGGCAGAACCTCCCTGTATTCCGAGATACCGCAAGGCTATCATCATCACCTGTGCAAGCCTGTTTAAGACCTATTTCTGTCAAATATATAATTTCCCAAGTAAACATATATAAAATGAAACGTGTTGCCTCAATGCATAATATACAACACATTTGAGAGTTTCAAACTATATTATGACATATATTATTACAGTCATCCCATAAATGTACAATGGTCATTCTATAGACATCAAATATACACATTCATCCAACTGCATCACGGAAGAGTGGATAGGACCATACCCAAAGTCCGACATCTCCAAATGAATGCCAAGTGGTGCCCACGACATGTCTCCCAGTCAATCTATCTCTGAAATCATGAAAAGTGAGGGGTGAGTATTTATGGGGAAAATACTCAGTGAGTGAGGGGATCGACATTATGTTATCAAACACAGGGGTGAACACGGAGTGTCAAAGCACAGTTTGAAACTAATATCATTACAAAACAAGCAAGGCATTTCCATGAAACATGTGATCGTATATCATACAATCATAATATCAATATGCATCCCTTAATATTTCGAAATCAATTAGATCTTGCCAATAAAACATTCCCCAGCAATGGTCTACTGTGACCAATGGCGGACACATTGGAGGTTTTTGTATGCAAGTATATGTAAAAATATGTAGCTCTCTACCCCAACGTTGGACATGGATTTTACCAAGTGCTGGATAATAGCAAAGCACATTCCCTCCCCTTGGGGTACAAAATGGCTAGTCCAAGTCTACATGCACATATATAATTAAACATGTATAAAATTTGTCTGGAGCTAGACAGTGGTGTAACACACGTCCTCCCCGATATGGTTCATCCGGCCGCAACATACACATGGTATTTGGGGGATACCTCCTGCAGAAGCGTATTCGGACACAATGGGTGCCTCTGCCAAAACCCTTCGTAGCTATGATAGTTCATCAAGAACATCAATATCACAAGTAACCATTCGGCACACATATTTCATCAATTCATTTCAAATCACGTGTCAATGCCATTGAAGCATATAAATCACATTAGGTTTTCAAAGAATGGCACAATATCATTTCACATAAATCATGGATGCATATCATATAAATCAAATATTTAGGACACTCCAATGATCACAAAGAAAACATTTATAAAACATATTTCAAATATCATATTTATAAGGTATGTAAATTGAAAAATAGTAAAACTTGAAGTTTTTAGCAATCAATAACACAGTGTCTTAATTCCACTCACAGTATAGAGGAAGGTATGTCACTCCCTCAATATACCGCAATGCAAAGAAATGTGCTCTCCTTGTTCAATCGTGACACTACGATGGCAATACATAATACATGTTATAAAAGCGATCTTCATCTAAGATCAAAGTCCAGGGCATCCTAGTTGGACATCTAATGTAGACATACGCTGTCCACTTCTTCACACCAACACACCAAATGCCCTATTTCCAAAACTACATAATGCAGTCCGCAAATATACATTATATATCACATACACTGGTAATTTTAAAACCCTACATGGTCTTAAGTAAATCATTACTTTTGAACTAATATTCTTAGATTTTGTAACCTCAGGTTTTCACTTAAAGCTAACCATAAAACAACTGAATTCTACTTCAATTACACATGGACATAGAACTTTATTCTAGGTGATCTTGATTACACAATTTCTAACCTGCACGGTCTTGGAAAACTAGCTGTAACTTCCACCACACATATCCAAATCACACGATTCTTATCTCAAATGACATAGATCTACAAATTTCATAACTAGGGTTTAGGTTGGGTCATATCAGAAGAAACCTCAATGAAGTCACGGACAGAACAGGGAAAAATAGAGCATGATTCTGCAGAACTCCTCACTTTGAAAAATCATTAAAATTTCGATGCTCATCAGAATTCAGAATCATATGTCATTTTAAAGCTCTTGAAGTCTAGTTTCATATGCAGAAAACCTTACTTAATTTGCATTTGTACAGAAAAAGTTATGATAAAAAGATTGCAACTAGGTCATACTTTCCTATTTTATAGAAATCATTAGGTTCTATGTTTAAAGCAACCTTTCACTCCTCCAATTCTTGACCAAAACACAAACAACTTTCTACACACTTTCATCCTCATTTCAACCAACACACACACACACACATATTTTCATAAATATTGTATTAAAATTCAGCACACAATATTACATAGAATGCATTCCATTTTCAGCCAAACACCAATCTTATTTTTCTGCACACATTTCCTTGTGTTCTACCTTGGTTCCAAGTTATCAAATCATGCCAAACATTATACTTTGCCTATAGAAACTTTCCAACAAAGTTTGATACACATACCTCCTTCAAATCCTTGGTTTTTCCTTACTCCAAACTCATAGCTACTTGCTGTAATTTCTGCACAACCACAATCTAAGTGCAGCCCACACTTTTACTCCTTCAAGCTGGATTTTCTCCCTTCCTTCTTGTCTAACTCTCGGCCAAACACAACATTCATCGAGGTAAGTTCCCTTCTTGACTCCAAAACATAATATGATGCACTAGTATATGAAAGGAGGGTCCTTACCCACAAATGTGCTACTGAAATTTTGGAGAGAGTCCCTTCCATTTCAGCTTCCGGTTCCTCTTTGTTCACTAGGCATAACTTCTCCTCTTGGCTCAATTTTTGGATATGTTGTATGAGGACTTGTGAGGAAGAATTCTATGTAAGAAAATTTGGGTATTATTGTGAGAAATTTTTGAGTTCTCTCCCTAGAAACCCACGGTTTTGAGAAGAAACAAAAGAGTTGTTCTTGTGTTTTCTCTTTGGTTCTTCACGGTTGTTGGAGAAGAAAAGAGGTGCTTGAACATTCCACATAATGAGAGTAGACAAACTAAGTGTAAGGCTTTGTTAGTGGGTTCATTTAATCCAAGCCATTAATCATTTCCCTAACTTAATTCTATGCCCTTTGATTGTTTATTACATGCTCGCAATTTACTCTTCCTCTCCTATGGTTATGTCTCATTCTCACACAAAACTCACTTGTCTCACACTACAAGCAATGTTTTCATTAAATGCTTGTCTCCCACTACCCATGATCCAATGGCTCTAAATTTTTGATCCAATTCAAGCTTAATCTCCACCCTTGGATTTTACCTCAACAAGACAAAGTATTCCTCTCTTTTCTCATGCATTAAGCCACCTCATCTCCTTCTCCATCATTAAATTCGGCCAGCACATGATCCACTATCACAACTCCTTCATTTTTCATGGTTTGGGAGAGAAAACATTGTGAATTTGCACCATTTTCCTCCCTTGATCAATTTGGGACCCATTTTCCACCATTAGATCACTAATAAGCATTTTCCCCTCACATTTCTAATCTAATGGCTACAATTAAATTACCAACTAATCTAAAGATCCTAACCATCCATTTTGACCACAAATCTGATTGGTTGTCAAATTTCCCCAAGTTCTTATTAATTGCAAATAAGTCCCATGACTTATAAAAATTCAATTTTGGGCCCTAAAATTTTCATATTTTCACACTAGCCCCAAAACCTCGTATTTGGCTTAATTTAATTTATCCTACATCAAAACGTGATCATTTAGTATTGCCAAATCTCATTACCATCCGATTTGGGTTTTTCAGGCGATTTTCTAGAAATCTACGGTTTGGCTCTATGAAACAAAATTTACCCTAATTTGAGGTTTTTATACACTCTAGAGTCATTTTTATTACTCCTAGACCATCAGTGGTTATTTTGAAAATTTTTAATTTCCTGCGATCTAGTCGAAATTTTTCAGGAGTGGTTTTAACAGAAAAATTTCTTAGTGAGTTTTTCTATATAAAACATGAGTAATCTCATTCATAAAACAAAAAGGAATACATTAGTGAACACACCGAAGTATCGGTGTTATATTTTTCTAACCCCCTAAAAACATGTTTCGTCCTCGAAACTGCAGGAAGACTATATAGAGAAGAGCTGGGGGTACTGTCTCCTCATGGCATCCTTAGACTCCTAGGTCTCCTCCTCGACCTTGTCACTTCTCCATAAGATTCAGACTTGAGGAACTTCCTTGCTTCGCAGCTTCTTAGTCTGTCGATCAAGGATAGTCATGGGTTGTACTGGTAGACTCAAGTCCTCACGCAACTCAACTGGCGGAGGCTCCAGAACATGTGATGGATCAAGTAGGTACTTCCTAAGTATTGAGATGTGAAAGACATCATGGATATGTGAAAGATCATATGGCAGCTTTAGCCTATATGCCATACTTCCGACTCTTTCAAGTATACAGAAAGGCTCAATATACCTGGATCTCAACTTACCCCACTGCCTGAATCGAATCACCCCTTTCCAGGATGATATCTGTAGAAAAACCATGTCTCCCTCCTCAAACTCAAGTGGTCGCCGCCTCCTATCAGCATAAACCTTCTGTCGATCCTAAGCGGCCTTCATTTGTTCACGGATGATCCTTACTTTTTCTCTAGTCTCTTCAACAATCTCCACATTGCTAAGTCGCCTCTCTCCTACCTCATCCTAACACAACGGAGTACGGCATTTCCTCCCATACAATGCCTTATACGGAGGTATCCCAATACTGGTTTGATAGCTGTTATTATATGTGAACTCTACCAGTGGAAGATGTCGATCCCAGTTGCCCCGAAAATTCATAACATATGCTCTCAGTATGTCCTCAAGAGTCTGAATGGTCCTCTCTGACTGACCATAGGTCTGGGGGTGGTATGCTGTGCTAAATCTCAGTCTAGTGCCCAATGCCTCCTGTAATCTCGGCCAAAATCTAGACGTAAATTTAGGGTCTCTGTCTAATACAATTGATACTGGTACCCCATGAAGTCTGACAATAGTTTTAATATAGAGGCATGCCAACACCTCCAAGGAATGATCACTATGGATAGGAATAAAGTGTGCAGACTTGGTAAGTCTATCAACAATCACCCATATAGCATCATGTCGTGCTGAAGTCCACGGTAGCCCTATTACAAAATCCATCGTAACATGTTCCCACTTCCACTCGGGAATGGGAAAAGGCTGTAAAGTGCCGGCAGGTCGCTGATGCTCGGCTTTCACCTGCTGACAGATCAGGTATCTAGTAACAAACTTTATGATCTCTCTCTTCATACCGAGCCACCAATAACTACCTTGGATAGTCTGATACAACTTCGTAGTGCCCGGATGCATAGCATAAGTAGAGGAATGAGCTTCCTTAAGAATAGCTCTCCGAAGATCACTGTCGGCAGGAATACAAATCTGCTCTCGAAATACCACTAGTCCGTCATCATGGATTCAAAAATCTCCGCCATCATCTCTGCGGATCCTATCAAAAATACCTTGGATCTCCTCATCTGATCCCTGAAGCTCCCTAATACAGTCGAGCAAGGTCGGCCTCACCTCAAATCGGGCTAGTAGTGCTCCTAGATCATCACTAGCCAAACTGACTCCCAAAGTACGGAGTTCTACCAAACAATAGAAATAAGCACTCTCTGTCGTCTGGGAAGGGAATGATGATTTCCGGCTCAAGGCATCTGCCACAACATTTGCCTTTCCCGGATGATAATCGATGATAAGATCATAGTTCTTCAATAACTCTAACCATCTCCTCTGTCTAAGATTCAACTCCCGCTGGGTGAACAAATACTTCAAACTTTTATGATCCGTGAATACCCTACACGTCATCCCATATAAGTAATGATGTCATATCTTTAAAACAAAGACTATATCGGCCAACTCAAGATCATGTGTCGTGTAGTTCAACTCGTGCTTCTTCAACTATCGAGAAGCATATGCAATAACCCGACTATCCTGCATTAGCACACAACCCAATCCCTGTCGGTTGGCATCACTATATACAACATACTCCCGATTGCTAGTGAGAAGGGCTAAAATCGATGCGGATGTCAATCGTTGTTTGAGCTCCTGAAAGCTTACCTCACAACGATCATCCCAGAGGAATTTGGCGTCCTTCCGCGTTAACCTAGATAACGGAGTAGCGATCTGAGAGAATCCCTCTACAAACCGCCAATAATACCCTGCAAGACCAAGGAAACTCCGGACCTCAGTCATGGTCTATGGCTGCTCCTACCTCAATATAGCCTTAACCTTCTGCGGATCAATAAAAATACCTTCCGTAGAGACTACGTGCCCCAGAAAACCAATCTACTGCAGCCAAAATTCACACTTGGTGAATTTGGCATATGGCTGTCTCTCGCAAAGGATTTGTAAAACATCCCGAAGGTACTGAACATGCTCCTCATCACTTCGCGAGTAGATCAAGATGTCATCAATAAACATAATGACGAACCGATCTAAGTAATCATTGAAGATACGATTCATCAGATCCATGAATGCAGCTGGTGTATTGGTTAGCCCAAACGGCATGACCAAGAATTCAAAATACCCGTATCGGGTGCGAAATACGGTCTTGGGTACATCCTCGGCTCTAATCCACAACTGGTGATAACCCGATCGGAGATCTATTTTCGAGAAAACCTTGGCACCCTGAAGCTAATCAAATAAATCATCAATGAGACGCAATGGATATCGGTTCTTGATAGTGACTTTGTTCAATTGCTGATAATCCACGCAAAGTCGAAGGGTACCATCCTTCTTCTTCACAAATAACACCGGAGTACCCCAAGGTGAAGTGTTCAGACGGATAAATCCCTTGTTCAGTAATTCCTATGGCTGAACCTTGAGCTCTCTCAGCACTGCTGGTGTCATCCTATATGGCAGAATAGAAATAAGAGTAGTTCCTGGAGCCAAATCAATCTCAAAATCTAATTCTCGAACTGGTGGTAATCCGAGTAGCTCCTCGGGAAAAATGTCTGGAAACTCCTGTGCTACCAGGACCTCATCAAGCCTCGAACCCTCTCTAATGGTATCTATCACGTAGGCCAGATATGCCGTGCATCCTCGGCGTATCATCCGTCTGGCCTTCATCACTGACACTACACAACGGGGTAATACCCATCTCTCACCCGTAAACATCAGTGTGGTCCTTTCAGACCTCCAGAACTCTACTTCCTTGGTGAAACAGTCCACAAAAGCCCTATGGGTACTCAGCCAATCCATCCTTAGGATGGTATCGAAGTCTGTTATGTCAAGAGGAATCAGATCTGCTTCTAACATCGTCTCTCCAATCATGACATCGCTCTCTCTATATACGGAATCCATGGTCAACTACTCAGCAAGAGGAGTGATAACCAATAGCTCCTCATTCAGTGGTGATAACGACCTACCTGATAATTGAGCGAAGGAAGCGCTCACATAAGAATAATTCGAGCCGGTGTCTATAAGGACACGAGCATCGACTCCTTATATTTTCATGGTACTTAGATGTAAGAAATCGAAAGAGAAGTCAATTCAGGGTGCGCAATAGATATATGTACATATATTTATCAAAATAGTTAAGTCTCTAGGGCTCTAACTAGTTTTGACGGTACATGATCATCATGGTATACATGAGTTCCGAAAAGAAGGGTACATAAGAAATCCTAAGTAGGGGGATCTGTGGGAGGATTACCTATGATCACATCCAGGTTCACCTGCGCATCCACTAGGGTCATAGCAAATACACGGGCCTGTGCTCTCGGCTGCTGCCGAGAAGGATTAGGTACGGTGTTGCTCCCGGCTACCGTTCGTAGAGCAGTGTGGCTCGAGTGTACAGGTGCTCCCTGCTGTCCTACCCGCGGACCACTCAGTCGACTCGAAGTCCCCTGATCTCCAAGTCTCAAATCAAGGCACGAACTCTTGATATGTCCCAGCTTCTCATACTAGAAGCACGTGATAGGTACCCTACAAGCTCTCAGAGCGTGGTACCTACTACATCTGCGGCAAGGAGGGGGTCACTGAACTATACTCTGACTAGTAGCACTAGGGCCAGGTGCTCCAAATCCCTGGGCACATGGTCCCTGTCCAAACTGTGCTGGTCTAAAGTGAGAGGGGCCTCATTGAAAATCGAAAGTCCTACCCCTCTTTGAACTCTAACTCATCTGTGACCCAGCCCTCTTCTTCCTCTGCTCTCTACTTCCTCTCTGCCTACCCTTAGCATGGACAATCTCCTCCGCAAGGTAAGCCGAATCAACTATCTCTGCAAGGGAGAAGCTGGGTGTAACCGTCATGTATCTCCAAATATTCAAGTTGAGGCCATCCTCAAACTTGAACCTCATCTGTTTCGGTGTCGCTAAGTCGGGGACAAAGGCTGCTAATCTTCTCAATTCTGTCTCGTACTCTGCAACTGATCTAGTCCGCTGTCGTAAGTGAAGGAACTCTGTCCTCTTGCGGTTCGGTTGAAACTTCAAGAAATACCTGCGGTCAAACTCCCTCAGGAAGTCCTCCCACCGCAGCGGCTCGGTAGTATCATCACAAATAGCCTCCCACTAACTGAGGGCATCACCGTCTAACAATCTCTCAGCTACCCACAGCCTATACTCCTCGCTCAAACCCAAATCCGTCAAAATCCGATGGGTTCGGTTGACCCAGTGTTTTGCCGTAGTGGCATCACCGAGTCCCAAAAAGTCTGTACAACCTAATTAACGAGCTTCCTTGACCAACTGAGTCAGCTCATGGATGCGCCTAAGGGTGGAAGAAGTGGCATCACTTGAACCAGATATTGAAGAAGGAACTGCCACCAGTAGAGGATCCGGTGCCGTAGAAATAAGTACTGTTGCAGGAGTCGGCGCGGCCATCGGTGGTGGTGGGGGTGACATCTGAACCCCGTATGAACTGTACCACTCGTACATCTGCCTAAAAGCTTCGAATGGTGGTGGTGGAACCACGGCTGTAGTAGCCAGCTAAGGAAGCACTGAAGGGGGTGCATGTGACGATGATGTATGCTCGGGCACTCTAGGTGGCTCAGGAGGTAGCTTAGAGGGTAGGAACCTAGTGCCCCACCTAGTCGTCATGGTTATGCAAGGAATAAATTTTAATAGTCATATTTCAAGATTTAGGGTTAGTTTGTAACTAACACCCCTAAAATGATGAAGTCATCGGTTTAAGAACCAATAAGAATGATATACTAGGTTAGATACAAACCGTATCTAATCCCCTAAAAATAAAAGAACTCATATGCTTAAGACCATGTAATGAGATATCATGACTGTAAAGAAACTCTCATATGCATGGAGGACTTTTAAAAGTGTACTTGGGAATATTTTTCAAAACTATTTTCATAAAACATAGCTTTCAACCTAGGACTCTGATACCAACCGAATTGTCACGCCCCGACCCTCAGGTCGAGCACGCGACAGCCGCCGCGATACCTGGCATACGGGCAGAACCTCCCTGTATTCCGGGATACTGCAAGGCTATCATCATCACCTGTGCAAGCCTGTTTAAGACCTATTTCCCTAAAATATATAATTTCCCAAGTAAACACATATAAAATGAAACGCGTTTGCCTCAATGCATAATATACAACATATTTGAGAGTTTTAAACTATATTATAACATACATTATTACAGTCATCCCATAAATATACAATGGTCAATCTATAGACTTCAAATATACACATTCATCCAACTGCATAACGGAAAAGTGGATAGGACAATACCTAAAGTCCAACGTCTTCAAATGAATACCAAGTGGTGTCGAATGTCCCACGACACGTCTCCCAGTCAATCTATCTCTGAAATCATGAAAAGTGAGGGGTGAGCATTTATGGAAAAAATACTCAATGAGTGAGGGGATCAATATTATGTTATCAATCGTAAGAGTGAACACGGAGTGTCAAAGCACAGTTTGAAACTTAATATCATTACAAAACAAGCATGGCATTTCCATGAAACATGTGATCGTATATCTTGCAATCAAATATCAATATGCATCCATTAATATTTCGAAATCAATTAGAGTTTGTCAATAAAACATTTCGCAGCAATGGTCTACCGTGACCAATGACGGGCGCATTGGGAGTTTTCGTACGCAAGTATATGTAAAAATATATAACTCTCTACCCTAACATTGGCCATGGATTTCAACAAGTGCTGGATAATAGCAAAGTACATTCCCTCCCCTTGAGGGTACAAAATGGCTAGTCCATGTCTACATGCACGTATATAATTAATCGTGTATAGAATCTGTCTAGAGTTAGAAAGTGACGTAACACACGTTCTGTAACACTGACACTGCGGTGTCCGTACTATTGTACACCTGTTCATGAATTTAACGAAATATTTCTCAGTTTATATATATATATATATATAGAGAAATTTTTATTTATATTGATTTTCGATTTTTAGGTCTTTAAATTGAAATTTTTGGTATATTTAAAGTATCTGTATTTCTGATTTGTAGTGTAAAGTGAGTATAAAAGTATATAGATGAATATTTATTCATTTATTAATTTATTTATTTATTCATTTATTTATTACAAAAAGAAATATAGATATAAATAATAATAATAATAATAATAATAATAATAATAATAAGGGGAAAGAGAAATTAGGGTTAGAAAACCCTAACACCTCTTCCCTCTCCCTCTCCCTCTACCTCCCTCTCGATTCTCTTTCTTTGCTCCCTTTCTCTCTCTATCTCTCGCGATTCTCTCTTTCTCCTGATCTCTTCCTCTCGCGGTTCTCCGCCGCACGCCACCAACTGCTACCGCACCACCGCCACCCTCTCTTTATTCCCCTCTCAGTTCTCACCCTCTATCACCTCTCTCATTCTCTGTCTCTCGATCACCCTCTCTCTATTTCGCTCCCTCTGTCTCTCTCTCTCCCTCTCGATCGTTTCACTCTTATCTCCCGCGGCTGAATCCTTCCTCAATGAGCCACCCCTGCGCGTGACCGCCTGTCGTTCCCCCTCTCCCTCTTGCACGCGCGACAGCCCACAGTCTCCCTCCCCTATTCGCTCGACCGCGAGTTGCTCACTGTTGAGAGTCTCCTGCAACCATCGCAGGGGCTCCAAGCTAGCAGTAGCAGACCCTTGAAAACCCTAGACCCAAATTGCACTCCTTCTGCGCAGGTAAGGGCGAGATTTTGATTCGGTAGCTCTAGGGTTTTGATTCTTTCGTGATTTAAGCTTAATTGTTGAACCTTGCTTCGAATTTGAAGCATTGCAGGTCCTGAATTGAATTGAACGACGCTTGGACCATGGGATTGTGAACTGCGAAGACCCTAGGTGAGAGAAATGCTATCCCTTCAACATTTAAATTAATTTTATCGAATTTAGATTGAAATTATAATCGGAAGCTATATATATATATCCTGAAATATGTTAGATTCGAAGGAAATGTATTTTCCTGAAATTTTATATGAAATTATTTAGGTTAAGCTTAGGATTTGATATAAATTGGGCTGCGTAGTATGATAGAATGTGTTAGATAATGATAGAGCTTTGTTTGGCTCATTTGTATAGTTTTCTTTGAAATTTGATTAAAATATGCTTGAAAGATTAAAATGGAGTTATGTAAATTCGAGAAAAATTAGAAAAATTGAGAAATATTGGGAATTAGGTCATTGGTGAGCCAAATGATTCGAAATTGATGAAACGGTAATCTAGAAAGGTGAATGTGTAAATTAAACTTGTATTAATTAGAAAAAATAATAATAATTTGAAAATCCTTTAATAGGCTTTTAATTGATGATAAATTGTGATGGTTTGATTAAGTTGAACTTTTTGGAGACTCAAGGAGTCAAGTTGGATTAATTGTAGAAATAGGGAGTGATCAACCTCCCTAGAAAGTGAGTGGGATCCTAATCTCTTGCATAAAATAGTGAAACTTGTTTTCTGTCGTGATTTCAATGAAACATACTTTTGATATGCATTGACTCAACGTATAATATTAAATTTCAAATTTGTTTTGTGACTTTTGGAGTGTCATAAATTTATGTTTCCTATGATTATGCATCCATGGTTTTTGAAATGAATTAATATTGTGCCATTATTTGAGAACTACAATGTTTTCTATGCTAATATTGCATTGGTATGTTGATTTAAAATGATTTTGATGAAATGTATTGGCACGCGAATTGAAATGTTTTGATAAACTATGTGGGTTGGATGCCTACTAGTTATGAGATGACATGATGATATGATATTACTTGATGGATTCCATAACTACGAAGGGCGTTTGTAGTGGCACCGGGATGCCCGGATACGCTTCTGCAGGAGGTATCCGCAAACGTCATCAGTCTAAGGGCTATAGGCGCGGCCGTGTAGGGGAAGGACGTGTGTATTGCCACTGTCTAGCACCGGGCGGGGTTCTATACACGATTATGAGCTAGCCCCAGCGAACTCATGGCCAACGTCGGGGTAAAGAACAACTTTTGAACAATCTTGCATAATAAAACCCCCGATGCGTCTGTCGTTGGTCATGGTTGACCTTTATCAGGATCATTTTCGGCTTGCTCTAAAATGATACTTGATTTTTAAATGGATGCATATATATATGATATCGTGTGATTGATTAAATGAGTTCATTTTACTGAACATACCATGTTTTACTGCAAATCATGAATTATTGTTTACGAATAATGTTGTTTGACACTCTAATGGTTCACTCACACTATTTATGCTTGATATTAATCCCCTCACTCACTGGGTATCTTCCTTGATACTCACCCTTCTCCTTTCCTTCCTCAGACAGGGTTATTGTGATAGAGCGACGCTACAGGTTCTAGAGGTTTTGGTAGTTTATTAGTGCATTTGGATGTTCACGTACGGTGAGATTTAAATTTTAATTGAAGTATAAATTCCGTACTTTATGTCGACCCTGCGAGGTCTTGATATTGAGATCCGTAGTTGGCCATGTATATATTATGGGATGACTGTATAACTTATGAACATTTATTTGTGAAACTCTCATATTATATTCGCATTGAGGCACTTGTAAACATTTAAAATGTTAACTTGGGAATTTATTATACATTTGTATAAAATTTAGACTCACTCGGTGTGGTGGCTGCTCATACCCTAGTTAGGCATGACAGTAGAGGTCTGTGACTAGGACTGTTAGTATTTATTTTTGCTAGTATTTATTTTAGCCTTGCGTTGTCCTGGTTGTCCACAGTAAATGGGTTAATTGTTGTGAGGCCGGAATGACCCTTTTTTTCTTTTATTTATTGACAGGATGGTTGTGAATTATACAGATTAAATTGTACATGGGAGACCTCCGAAATATAGAGAGTTTCTGTCCAATTTTCTGTAAAAATATAGCCGGTATCCAGGACAATGGGCGGCGCGGCTACTCATGACTCCGGTTCGGGGTGTGACACGTCCTCCCTGATATGGTTCATCCGGCCATAACTATACACATGGCATTTGGGGGTACCTCCTATAGAAGCGTATCCGGACACAATTGGTGCCTCTGCCAAAACCCTTCATAGCTACGGTAGTTCATCAAGGACATCAATATCACAAGTAACCATTCGGCACACATATTTCATCAATTCATTTCAAATCATGTGCCAATGCCATAGAAGCATATAAATCACATCAGATTTTCAAAAAATGGCACACTATCATTTCACATGAATCATGGATGCATATCATATAAATCAAACATTTAGGACACTTCAATGATCACAAATAAAACATTTATAAAACATAGTTCAAATATCACATTTATAAGGTATGCAAATTGAAAAGCGGTAAAACATGAAGTTTTTATCAATCAATAACACAGTGTCTTAGTCCCACTCACAGTATAGGGGAGGGCATGTCACTCCCTCAATGGACCGCAATGCATAGAAATATGCTCCCCTCGTTCAATCGTAACACTACAATGGCAATACATAATACATGTTATAAAATTGATCTTCATCTAAGATCAAAGTCTAGGGCATCCTAGTTGGACATCTAATGTAGACATACGCTGTCCACTTCTTCACACCAACACACCAAATGCTCTATTTCCAAAACTACATAATGCAGTCCGCAAATATACATTATATATCACATACATTGGTAATTTTAAAACCCTACATGGTCTTAAATAAATCATTGCTCTTGAACTAACATTCTTAGATTTTATAACCTCAGGTTTTCACTTAAAGCTAACCATAAAACAACTGAATTCTACTTCAATTACACAAGGACATGGAACTTTATTCTAGGTAATCTTGACTGCATAATTTCTAACCTGTGCAGTCTTGGAGAACTGGCTGTAACTTCCACCACACATATCCAAATCACACGATTCTTATCTCAAATTAAAGATAAAACATAGATCTAAAATTTCATAACTAGGGTTTAGGTTGGGTCAGATTAGAAGAAACCTCAAAATCACAATGAAGTCACAGACAGAACAGGGCTAAATAGAGCATGATTCTGCAGAACTTCTGACTTTGAAAATTCATTAAAACTTCAATGCTCATCAGAATTCAGTGAATCATATGTCATTTTAAAACTCTCGAAATCTAGTTTCATATGCAAAAACCTTCACTTAATTTTTATTCCTAGAGAAAACGTTATGATAAAAAGATTACAACTAGGTCAGACTTTCCTATTTTACAGAAATCTTTAGGTTCTATGTTTAAACCAACCTTTCATTCCTCCAATTCTTGGCCAAAACATAAACAACTTTTTGCACATCTTTCATCCTCATTTCAACCAACACACACACACAAATTTTCATAAATATTGTATTAAAATTCAGCACACAATATTACATAGAATGCATCCCATTTTCAGCCAAACACCAATCTTATTTTTCTGCACACATTTCCTTGTGTTCTACCTAGGTTCCAAGTTATCAAATCATGCCAAACATTATGCTATGCCTGCAGAAACTTTCCAACAAAGTTTGATACACATACCTCCTTCAAATCCTTGGTTTTTCCTTGCTTCAAACTCACAGCTGCTTGTTGTAATTTCTGCACAACCACAATCAAAGTGCAGCCCACACTTTTACTCCTTCAAGCTGGATTTTCTCCCTTCCTTCTTGCCTAACTCTCGGCCAAACACAACATTCATCAAGGTAAGTTCCCCTTCTTGACTCCAAAACATAATATGATGCACTAGTATATGAAAGGAGGGTCCTTACCTACAAATGTGCTGCTGAAATTTTGGACAGAGTCCTTTCTATTTCAGCTTCCGGTTCCTCTTTGTTCACTAGGCATAACTTCTCCTCTTGGCTCAATTTTTGGATATGTTTTATAAGGACTTGTGAGGAAGAATTCTAAGTAAGAAAATTTGGGTATTGTTGTGAGAAATTTTTGAGTTCTCCCTAGAAACCCATGGTTTTGAGAGGAAACAGAAGAGGTGTTCTTGTGTTTTCTCTTTGGTTCTTCACGATTGTTGGAGAAGAAAGGAGGTGCTTGAACATTCCACACAATGAGAGTAGACAAACTAAGTGTAAGATTTTGTTAATGGGTTCATTTAATCTAAGCCATTGATCCTTTCCCAAACTTAATTTTATGTCCTTGGATTGTTTATTACATGTTCGCAATTTACTCTTCCTCTCCTACGGTTACGTCTCATTCTCTCACACACAACTCACTTGTCTCACAGAAATGTCTTCATTAAATGCTTGTCTCCCACTACCTATGATCCAATGGCTCTAAATTTTTTATCCAAATCATGCTTAATCTCCACCCTTGGATTTTACTTCAACAAGACAAAGTTTTCCTCTCTTTCCTCATGCATTAAGCCACCTCATCTCCTTCTCATCATCAAATTCGGCCAGCACATGATCCACTATCACAACTCCTTCATTTTTCATAGTTTGGGAGAGAAAACACTGTGAATTTGCACTATTTACCTCCCTTGATCAATTTGGGACCCATTTTGCACCATTAGATCACTAATAAGCATTTTTCCTTTGCATTTCTAATCTAATGGCTATAATTAAATTATCAACTAATCTAAAGATCTTAACTATCCATTTTGACCACAAATCTGATTGGTTATCAAATTTCCCCAAGTTCTTATTAATAGCAAATAAGTCCCATGACTTATGAAAATTCAATTTTGAACCCTAAAATTTTTATATTTTCACATTAGCCCCAAAACCTCGTATTAGGCTTAATTTAATTTATCTCACATCAAAACATGATCGTTTAATCTTTCCAAATCTCATTACCGTCCGATTTGGGCTTTTCAGGTGATTTTCTAGAAATCTGCGGTTTGGCTCTATGAAGCAAAATTTACCCTAATTTCAGGTTTTTATACACTCTAGAGTCATTTTCATTACTCCTGGACTATCGGTGGTCATTTTGGAAATTTTTAATTTCTGGCGATTTAGCCGAAATTTTTCGGGAGCGATTTTAACAAAAAAATTTTTTAGTGAGTTTTTCTATATAAAATATGAGTAATCTCATTCATAGAACAAAAACGAATACATTAGTGAACACACCGAAGTATCGGTGTTACAGAAAACACCAAAGTTGATACAGCTCCCAGGGTGTGGCACTAAGAAATGATGAGATCCGCACCACTTGGGTTCCGCGTCCAAGCTAAGGCACAATGCTTGGCTGTGATTGCCTAGAATTCTCATGCAGTAATGCTTAGGCTGGAAGGTTGAGGTAAATAGGTAAGAGTTCTTCCTTAGTACCGGTACCAAAATACCCTATGCACTAAGTTAGCTCATAGGAAAGTGGGTGGTATAGACAAGGGATGGGAAGGTGGAAATTATTTAAACTTGTCTTTATTGGATTTTTATAAAGATCAAGAGTCCAATCACGCGAAGGTGATGTAACCAAAGGGGTCATTGACACCCTTTGGTCCTAATTCTCACAAGGAAAACCTAAGAGAGAACACTCTCTTCCTGAACTTAGTTTTTCTTAATTCAAAGTTTTAAAGTCCGTTTACAAAAGGATAGAATCACCTTATTTATAGGAGATGGCGTAGAAAGTAAAGGGTCACTCACATGAGGCCTTTCCTCTAATAAACTCTAGATATAATGACTCTCATAATACCTAATTACTAGCACACTTAAACACACTGCTAATGACTATCAATAATTAACAATAACTATTTGGGCAATTACATTTACCTATTTATGCGAGCTAATGATTACATTTATTTAATAGAGTAGTTACTAGACTGTTACATGATGCATTAGCATGTGCGCTGCATGGTGCGCTAGCTGGTGCACTACATGGTGACTGTTGCGTTGATGCATGCTGCTTGGTCTGTGGCACTAGACTGTAGTGCCTGCTATGGCACTAAGCCGTTGTGTGCGCTATTGTGTAATAGCTCGTGCACTGGTATGTCTTGATTGAGCAACATCTCTATCTCTTCGACTAATTCGGCAAATTCTTCGAGTATAGGCATTCTCTATCATGCCTTTTCACTTGTTAGCTCGTACGTGCTTACTTTCTCTACCTTATACTCTTGTTGGCGCATCTTTGTTGGTTCCTCATCGTGCGATGGTGCAATCTTGCATGCGGGCTGCTCATGAGATGGTGCATACCTGCGCATAGACTACTAATGAGATGGTTTGTCATTGCATGGGTGGATTGTTGCATTATTAGTTTTGCTCCTTGCAAATAACTCTTCGTTGTTGACCTTGATCTTGTTAAGAGATTCACCCTTGTGAACTTTCTTAACTTCCTCATATGCGTATTTTGTGGCCTTTGTATGTGCACTGCTCCGTACGTTGTATGTGACCTTTTGAAGGGTTGCAACACTGTGCCATGGACATAGTTTGGCTATATATGGTCAGAAAATTTAGAGTTATTTATAAAAATATTGTTTTTTATTTATTATTTAAATATCTTTGTTTTTTTTTTCATTTCAAAAGTATTGATTTCGTACTCTCGTAATATGAAATTAAGTTTTTATTAATTTTTTATTTTTTATAATGTATTTTTTAAAAATTTATAAAAAAAATAAAAATCGATTGTTTCGCAATTTTAGAATGCGAAACATGATTTACAATATTCCACCTCATTCGGTTTTACGTTTTGAGGAAGGGTCCCACAAACCCCCCGGGGGACGGATGGCTGGTGGTAATGACACGCGACGTAGTGCGAGTGTGGGGACAAAGGTAAATTTTGGAACATTTCTAATCTGGGCTGTTTTTGCTGGGAAGGACCATGGTTCTAGAACATCTGAAACGTGACCTCTCCCCTTGTAGTTCTGGCAAAAATGCGCCACGTATTCCTCCCCACTTTTTGGCCTTCTCCACTCGTGGGACGCCTCCTCAAAACGCAAAACCAAATGGGGTGAAAAATTGTAAATCATGTTTGGCACTCTGAGAGTGTGAAATATGTTTGTATTTCCGGACTGCAAAACAATCGATTTTTTCTACAATTTTTTTTTAAAAAATACATTATAAAAAATAAAAAAATAATAATAAAAACTTAATTTCTCATTAAATGCAAAATCAATACTTTTAAAATTAAAAAAACAACGATATTTAAATAATTTTAAATAAAAAAATAATATTTTTATAAATAACCCGATAATTTAACTACATATTTTCTAATACTATGGTTTATAATTTTATTAATTAGTACAGTCCTGTACTATACAAATAGATTTAATCTATTAGTTAGCTTATTTAAATTTGTTATCGAACTAAGAAAGGTATCATCCTAAATTTTTTCTACTACTAAATAATAATTAGGGCAAATTACATTTTTTTCTCTATGATATGATTGAAAATTACATACTACCTCTATGATAAAATAATTATTCATTTATACCCCGGTGACTTTTAAAAAGTATGACAAATTGAGAAAATTGTGAAAAATAACAAAAAAGTAATGGAAACATATAAAATGCCGATTTAACTCTCTCTCCTTCTATGCTCATTTTCAACATCCAATGATGACGATTATACAGCTGGAAAGAAAAGGAAAATAATACACCCAAAAGAAAAAACTACACCTAGGAAGGAAAAAAAAAATTTACACATAAAAAAGATAGGTCCAGAAAGATTCATCCTAGGGTTTATAGAAAGAAAACTATACCCAAAAAAATACACCCTAAGATTTACAGAGAGAAATACAAAGAGATTTATCCATTCGGTAAGGATGAATCAAATGACGATATTGATGGATCCAGTAACTGATCGGCTAGATTCTTCTGACAGACATTCAATGTTATCAAAGTCTGTTCGACTTCATCTTCTTCATTCACAATCGTCGTCGATGAGTTTGCTGATCTTGACCACTGTTTTGCTATAATCAATGGGCAACGATGACGAATGATTCATCCCTCGATTCGTTCCCGGTCTTCGTTCACGGTTGTCGTCTTCTTCCTTCACGGTGACGATTCAATGATGATTCGTCCTTCGATTCGACGGCTTCGTTCTACTCGATTCATCAACCAATCAGCTTCCATGAAGTGCAAGGGACTCCGATGCAACAACAATCTGACGACAAAGGAGTTTCGATCCATCAAATGACGATTGTTGCAGAGATGATTTCCTCGTCTCTTCTGCTTTCTCTTTTGACGACAAAGGGTTCCGATCTATCAAATGGCGATTGGCGGACCTAGCGTTTACACAAAGAGAGAGAGAGAGTTCCTCCGCGGTGGCCAAAGTGTGCAAGGGAGAGGAGAAGAGAGAGAATGTGTGTTTTTTTAATGGGGTAATTTTGAAAAAAGTTAATTTTGTGAGTCAACTTAGACTTTTCGTGCATAGATCTCAATTTCTCGTTAATTTTAACAATTTTCATCACTTGTCACATTTTTTAAAACCGTATAGGTATAAATGGATACACTACAAGAAAACAGTTTTTCAGCGACA
Organism: Dillenia turbinata; assembly: GCA_037126225.1. Taxonomy (NCBI): domain Eukaryota; kingdom Viridiplantae; phylum Streptophyta; class Magnoliopsida; order Dilleniales; family Dilleniaceae; genus Dillenia; species Dillenia turbinata. The sequence goes on from JBAMMX010000005.1 coordinate 11,518,483, forward strand.
GAAATTACCGATGAAAAAAAATCTGTCGCTATTAGCGACGGATTTACGACGATTAGTGATGGAAAATTTAGCGATGAAAATTTTTCAACACTAAATCCGTCGCTAAAACTTTTTTTATAAATTAGCGACGGATTTGACGGAAAAATCTCTCCCTAATTTTTTAGTCACAAATCCATTCCTAAAACTTGAAAAAAAAATTTGTTTACGTTAAATATAATTTTATGTTTTTATTAAATATAATTTTATCTTTTTATTAAATATAATTTTATCTTTTTATTAAATATAATTTTTTTTATTAAATATAATTTTTTGTTTTTATTAAATATTATTTTGTGTTTTTATTAAATGTAATTTTGAAAAGAATTAAGAAAACAAAATAAATAAAATAAATAAACAAAATTAAAAAAAAAGAAAAAAAAAGTGCGGTGGAACCGCCCATCCTTTGTTATTTTTTTTTTATTTTTGGTTTTTTTCTTTTGTTTTTAATTCTTTTGTTTTTGTTATTGTTTTATTTTTTTTATTGTTTTGTGTTTTCGCTATCATTAAAAAAATAAAAAATAAAAAGACTAAACAAAATAAAATAAAAAATTAGAAAAAAAAATACAAAGGGGTGGTGGAACCGGCCCTCCTTTGTGTTTTCTTTTTTTTTTTTTTGGTTTTTTTCTTTTGTTTTTAATTCTTTTGTTTTTGTTATTGTTTTATTTATTTTATTGTTTTGTGTTTCTACCACTACCATTAAAAAAATAAAAAATGAAATAAAAAATAAAAAATAAAAACCAAAACAAAATAATAAAAAAAAAACAAAATAAAAAATAGAAAGTGCAAAGGGGTGGTGGAACCGCCCTCCTTTGTGTTTTTTTTTTTTTTTCTGTTTTTGTTATTGTTTTATTTTTTTTATTGTTTTGTGTTTCTACCACTACCATTAAAAAAATAAAAATAAAAAGACAAAACAAAACAAAATAAACAAAATAAAAAAAAGAAAAAAAGTGCAAAGAGACGGTGGAACCGCCCCTCCTTTGTTATTTTTCTTATTTTTGGTTTTTTTATTTTGTTTTTAATTCTTTTATTTTTGTTATTGTTTTGTTTTTTTATTGTTTTGTGTTTCCACTACGAATAAAAGAATAAAAAGTAAAATAAAAAAATAAAAAAACTAAACAAAACAAAATAAATAAAAAAATAAAATAAAGTGCAAAGGGGCAGTGGAACCTCTACCCCTCACGGTGAAAAAATATATATTTTTTCTTTGGGGTAGTTTGTGGTTTACGATCTTATCATAGGGAGGAAAAATATAATTTTCCCTAATAATTAAAAATTCATTTTGCACATATATTTAAAATTGAACTAAAAAATTTAATAAAACTATTAATTTAAATGGTAGGGTATTATAAAATTATAGTATTAAATTATTGGTGAGAGAGTGACCATAAATTTAATACTTTATACCGTAATTTTAGCATTAGAGGTCAAAAGGTGTGAATTTTATCCTCTTAATTATCTGGAGTCTAACTTTATATTTTCATGACTTATTAAAGAAAACAAACAAACAAACAAAGAAACAAAACCAATTTCCTCTAAAGGATGAGTGAAACATCATAAAGAAGACCACCATTGCTGATCATCAAATGGAATGGAATGCATTAGATGAAACGCAATGTGCCGTGTGGGCACTCCTTGGGGTGGCAAAGGAAATGAATGCAGCAAAAGCAAAGAGCCGACGTGAGATCTCTCAACACCGCCCCAACATTAATGAATACGTAAATTCAATATTGGGAAGGTACTTGGGGTAATTTTGTGTGGTGTGTGTGACGTTTGACATTTCGCTCGAGCCAAGCACCCCAACACCGCCCCAACATTAATGAATAATGAGAGAGAGATGGCCCTCTGCCCCCGGGACATCTCGCGTTTCCCTCTCTTTCTTTCTCCCACTAACTTCAGTTTTCAACCTTGTCGCGCCGACCACCTTTCCGACCGCTTCAATTTTTTTGCCGATTCGTCCTCGTTTTTATTTTTTATTATTTAGGCTTCTTTTATTTATTTTTCTTTTTTATAGAGAGAGAGAGAGAGAGAGAGAGAGGGAATAAGATATAAATATCTGAAGAGTTGGTGATTAAGTATAAAATATTCTTTTATAATCAAGTTTGTAGATTTAAAGTTACATAATATTATAAAAATTTTTTTATTAAATTACTATATAAATTATAATCACAAAAACTCAAATCTATTCATTAGAAAAAGTTGATTGCGCATATTACTGTCAATTTACTTGTGCTTATACACTAATTGAGTTCCACTGCATTGCAAAACTGGTGAAGATTTTTATTTATTTTGTTTACATAATTCTTGGGCCCTCTTTTTTTCTTTTTTTGGTTATTATAAGGTATTTTTGGATGAATTATTATATTTAAGGAATGTGTGGTCGCCAAGTAATACTTTAGAGAACAAAATATATTTTTGCTACATTTGTTACCATAAAATTGATTCTTTTTCTCTTATGTGGTAGAATTAGTAACAATTTTACTTTTGAAAAATTTTTTAATTAAAAAAATTCCATATATATATATATATATATATATATATTTAGAAAGAGAGAGAAAGAAGAGAGCACTACAAAAAAATACTGTTTTAATGATAGATTTAACGACGAAAATTTTAAAAATATTCATTGCTAAATTCTTTAGTCATGGATTTAACGATTAAAAAATTTTCGACGTTATCTACGCATTGCAAATATTTAGTAACGAAATATTAAAAAAAAAAATTCATCACAAATTAGCAACGAATTATGATTTTGTCACTAAAATTTGTCATTAAACTTAGTAACGAATAACAGAATTTGTGGCTAAATTTAATAATGAATTATTAAATCCGTGGGTAAAATTAGCCATGGATGTCAACATTGTGACTAAATTTAGCGATAAATTTTTAAATCTATAACTAAATTTAGCGATGAATTTTTAAATTCATGACTAAAATTAGCCATGGATATCAAGATCCGTAATTAAATTTAGCGAAAAATAATTAAATTTTAGAATCCGTTGCTAAATTTAGTCAATCATTTTTTACTTTTATTTTTTAAATTAGTGTTTTATATTTTGTTTAATTATTTTTTCTTTTCTTTTATTATTTTATTTTTATTTTTCTATTTTATTTTTTTTTTTGAAACCCTAATGTGAGCCATCCGTTTCACAATCACCGATGAAGCCACCGATGCAATAATCCGATGCCATAGAAGATGAAGTCGATGCCGATGGTGATGGATCTGGTGACTGATCAGCGAAATTCTTTCAATTAGCACTCAATTGAAGCCGAGTCCGTTCATCTTCTCCTTCCATGTTCACTGTCAATTGTAGAATCTCAACCACTATTTTTGCTTCAATCGCTGACGTTGACGTAGCATCTTCCCCTAGAAATACTCATCAACATCATAATTTCATCATCATCAACACAGAAAGAGACCTGCGTCTTCCCCCAGTGTCTTCCACCATTTTCAAACTCTACCTTCTGTTTCAACTATTTCGTCTTCATCGACATCCACCATCGTTTTCAATTTCGCCTCCTTCAATTCACAAATCATCATCACCGTGTTTGAACCTTATGTTGCTTGTTCATCTCAGTTTCCACCTTCATTCACATTTGATTTGTAAATTCACCTTCATTCGTGCTTTCGATTTGTGCTTTTCTCTGAGAAATCACGGGGGAGTGAAATTGCAGTCATCGATTATAGAGAAAGAAAGAGAGAGGCGGGAGAGTGAAAATTTTGGACGAATTTTAAATTTTGAGAGTAGCCTTCGATTTGAGAGAGTTAATATGGACAGTTGGATTGTTACATTATCGACAGTCGGAAATGGTAAATATGAGGAGACACGGATTACGGATGGTGATGAATAGTCTTATTCGTCACTATTATTTATCGCTAACTTAGCAATGAATGAAACAATTTGTCACTAAATCTAGTGACAATAACATTTTCGTTGCTAATTTTGTGACGGATTCCATTTTCGTTACTAAATTTAACAACAAAAATGGGAATTCGTCACACATGGAAAACATTATCCATCGCTAAATTAGCGACAAAAACAAAATTCATCATTAAATTTAATGATAGACTATTATTTTGTCGCTAAATTTAACAATGAATTTTTATTTTCGTTGCTAAATTAGCAACGAATTTTTATTTTCGTAGCTAAATTAGCAACGAAATCGCAATTTCGTTGCTAAGTTGACGATGAAACTTGTGATGAAACCTACTTTTATTCACTCTTTGCAACGAATTTAACAATGAATTAATTATTTGTAATAAAATAAATAATGAAAAAGTAGCTTTTGAAAATTTATAACAAATTTGTAACTTTTTTAGAGGCTGTGATTTATGATATTTAGAATAAGTACAAATTTCTTTATCTAATCTGTAAAACAATTGCTCGATACCCAATGTAATCTTATATTTATCCAAAAGATAAAATATGTACTCATATAAATAAAATTCTGTTACTTTATATGGTAGTATTTTGTTAGAAATTGGTTGAACTATTTATTATCGAAAATTGTCAATTTGATTAGAATTATAGCATTCATTATGTATTCAACTCAATTCTGTTACTCATAAACAATCAAAAAAAGAGACACGGTTGAAAATGTTTCAAAATAGAGTATAAAAAAAATTTAATCACGAAATTAATCACAAATCTCTAAGTATAGTTACAAATTAGTGACAAATTTAGTCACAAATCACGGAATCTGTTGCTAAATTTTGTCACAAAAATATTTTCATAACTATTTAGAAACAATTTTACCCACGAAAAGCGGAATTTGTTCCTAAATTTTGTTATATAGCGATGAATATCGGTTTCATTGCTAAATTTAGTGACAAAAGTTGGATTCATGGGAAAATTTAGTCACGAAATAGCTATTCATTGCTAAGTTTGTAATGAAAATTTTCTTCGTCACTAATTAATCATGAATTTGATGGCAAATTTCTTTTCGTGGTTAATCAACCACAGATTTAATCATGAATAATCAATTCGTTACTAATGTTTCCATGAGTATGTATTCATTGCAAAACAGCGACAAATACCATTTTCGTCGCTAATACCAATTTTTTTAGTGAAGAAAGTGATCCAAAAATAAGTTTTATCACATTATATATATATATATGTATATATATATATTATTTTTACTTCTCTGATTTAGTTTGCCTCCAACTAGGATAATATTTATCTTAGAATAAATATATTATTCCACCTTAAATTTTAGGAAGAAAAAGTTGTTTGTCTAACATATTTAAAATGGGTGAAATTTTTTTATAGTAATATTTCATTTATTTTTCCCTCTTACCACTGCATATATATACTTGGTAGGTAAAAAAGTAAAAATTATAGTAGATCACAATTTATATAGCAAATTGTAGTTGATAATACATTCTATTCAAAATTTCATTTATAATCTAATGTAGCTCATGAAAATGCTATTGTCACGAAAAATCAATTTTTTAAAAAAGAAAAAGTTGATAAGCATGCTACTGGGAGAATATCCCTTTTTTTATGGCACGAAATTACCATACCTGGGAATTGGAGACACCATAACACCTTAAGTATCAAAAGTGAAAAAATAGCAACATCAAAATAATTTTTATTTTCTCATAATAATTTTTTTTAAAAAAAATATCGGATAGTTGTGATATGTGTAAAAGTCTACCACGTCATGTTGGGCTTGTCCTTCAAGGACAGCTAAGCAGTAGAGTGTTTCCACTTCTATCCTTTTTTTCCCGATTCGATTTCGTATGATTGTATCTCTTTGTAACAAAAAAAAAAAAAAAGGAAAACAAAAGGCATCATATTGCGCTTCACGCGCTAGGAACCTGTAGGGACTGGACAAAGGCTAAGAAGCCAAGTGAACAAGCACAACCAGTGGCTCTACCTTGGCGGCCACCGTAGGCCTTTGGAGGCGCTCACCCGGCCTGTCCATTTCTAGGCATCCTTAATACTTTTCTCAGAAATTGACTCTTTTATTTTTTCTCGTAAACTCCAAATTTAAGTTACTGATAAAATTTAGACTTGGATATTTAGTAGTGACAACAAGAACACTAACCCCTTTTCCAACAAATTGACTTTATAACAAAAATCTTGGCTCCTAAAGAGCAGGACCACTGGAAAAATGGTATCCTCCTGTGTCAATCTTCTAATCATCCATTAGGCAGTGGAAACCAACTATAATTGAACAGCAAATTGATAGCACCATCACCGTCCTTGCGGCATCTTTTCTCCTAACCTAATACTCCACGCTCATAGTCTGGAAAGTCGCGACAATTTCATTTGCCCCTCGGAGAAGCACCACATATGACAATATTTGGACCGGGTCTTGGAATCACTCAAGTCAATCCTGCCCCTAAGAAACGGAGAGATTTTGAGTTATAATTTGGAAAAAGCAAGGATTACAATTTTCAGTGTCACAAATAATATTTGAGAATTCAAATTCTTTTGAAAAAGAAAAAAAAAAAATCACCAATACTTATTCCCTACTCATCACCTTCCTTCGCCCCTGCTTATTTTGTACCCAAAATGCCCTACAACCAAGACAAATGCTCTCCCTACAGTTTTGGTGAGGTGAGGAGTAGAAAGGTAAATAAATAGAGGTGAGGCTAATTCAGGCACCGCTCGATTAAATATTATTCAGCTGACAGCTTAGTTTATTTTTTAAGAGCCACTTTTTGGCATATATATATATATATATATATATATATATATATATATATATATATATATATTGAGTCAGGCCGATTGAATATTGTTCAACTCGAATAAACGAAGTTAATTAATTTTAATACATATTACCATATGTACATATATATATTGAATCAGCTCTTTAACCAAATGAGTCGAATAACCTTTAGTTCACATCTCATATTTTACCTTACATGAGTTAAAAAGTCAATTATAGTATCGAATCATGAGTTGTTTCGACTCATTTCCACACCTAGGGAGCATTATTCTGATTTCTTCACTGACCCGGCAGCACCAAAGCTGTTATCAAACAAATTCCTACTTTCCCTCTCTAAGTTGTTTAATGCTTAGTTAGGCAAGTTGTGGACAGCTAAGTCGGCCTCCCAAAGAAGACGTCTCACGCTATTCTTTCCTTGTCTTTTTTTTTTCATTCTTCTGTTTGTGGGCGTCGACTACGGGGAGGGAAGCAGGAGATGGAAACAGCAAGTTGCTTTCCTTCACCAACCAACACCCACTGTTTAATAATAATGGAATAGTAATCCTAATCAAAATCTATTTAGTCGTGCAATTTTGATATCCACAGGCCACCAAGTGGACTATATAGCTGTGAATCACTTTAGGGAGGCGGCCCACTTTCAATATCCAATAATGTCTCATTCAATATCTTTCATATCTCTCATAAACTATCTACATGATCACTTTTAAAAATTTTAAAAATATCAAGTAGTTTTTTTTTTTTTTTTTTTGGGTTTAGACGAGATTTCAATCCCGGATCATGAAATTGGGTGAGGGGATTGTGACCATTAGGTTATCCTCTTGGAGACAAAATATCAAGTAGTTTTCTTTTATAACACTTTATAATTTAATTATATAGACTTTTTATGACTTGCACCCACATTTTGTTGGACAGACAGAAGACTCATCTAGAAGATCCAAATTTTGATTTTTAAGAATGGTACTTAATTTCACACACAAAGTTTATGAAGTATATTAATTTGATATATATAATTTATGAGTTATTATACGTATTGATATCTTTATCTGAATAAAATTTCTATTACTATTAAAAAACAATACAACCCCTTTTATATTGTTATTTGTTAATTGCATATAATTGTGTCCATATGCTAGCCATAAACGATACTTAAATGTGAGTGCAATCCCATAATTTTGGTGCATCAGCAACTAGGTCCAATGCTGATCCATTTTGGCAGCGAATGGCGCATACAAATCTTGACCAATTAATATCAATCATTTGGATCATTTCAAATCATATCAAAAGAGTCCGTTTGTACCTCACTAAAGCAACCAATTAATTAAATCGCAACCAAACCTAGACATGAATACCTTGGGCTCTAATCCTCTTCTTAGAGTTAATTAATTAATTATCTCATTATTATAGTGGTGGGGTAATATGGATACCAGCACATTATTCATAAGTAACTGTGCCCCCTTTTTTCTTCAATTCGGTGACGGACCGGACTGTTCTTTTTTATTTTTATACAAGAAAATACAATTAAATAGAATTAAATCGAAGGAATGATAGAAGTGAGGAAATTCTACTGTTTGAATTATCCCTTAAGGAGTCCCGGCATGTGGACCATTTGAGATCATTCCGGGGTACTTTTCCTTTAACTTAAATTTTGTGAAAGTTTAAAATAGAATTATTTGTTATAAGCATGGGGAAAGATTAGGAACCAAATGATTAACATCTGGAATGTTCAACATGTCTCAATGAGTTTAGGGGGGCTGAAGATTAATCAAAACTCCATTAATGTTATTATTTATCGGCCCCTCGTGCATTCACATCATTCATCTCGAAAGGCATGAATGAAGAGATAGGGATAGATGTTCACATTGGAAAACTTGTATTTAAAAAATCTATACTTAGATTCCCCAATTATTCACAACAAAATTATTTAGTACATTATCCATGACTAGACTTGATAGTTGTAGCAGTGAATTGGGGTACCAGCGGAAGCCAAAGAGAGACAACAATCAGAGGTACATATCAGTCACCATGTCGTCCTCTTCACTCATCGCAACTCGTCTCACTTCAGCATAAAGCAGAATTGATTGGCAGAGAATATAATGAATATGCCACGAGCATAGTAACGAAAACGACCATATATGAGAAGTGACTCAATTTTAATCCATAATGAGATATTAAATCCTTTGTTGTTTTTCATCAAAATATCAGCCTTTGTTTTGAAATTTATTTCCTTTTCTTTTCTGATTTAATTAATATCGTCCTACCAAGACGTTGATCAATTATATTTTCTATTATATATTGATTTGAAACATATTATTATAAAAAGATAATATTTTAAATTAAGAGTTATCGAACCAAAAGATGAGAGATTTCTCTCATCTCTCAACCTGTAAAATCTTAACCTCTGGCTTAATCAATTTTGATTTAGGGCACCACCTCTAATAGATGAAAAGTGGGTTGAACCAGGCTAAGGCCTAAGGGTAGACTTGGTTGTAAATTGTAAGTAATTTTTTACAACGTCAATTGACGTTGATTTTGCAAATACGAACTTGGGGAGAGGGGCGAGGGGGTTTCTTCCCTCGCCAGAAGGAACCTTCCCCCAGTTACCAACTGGACAAAATCAAATGAACAGTGCCTTGCTACAGCCAGGCTGTCTGCTGACGCTCATGAAAAATACATCCGCGCCTCTGTTTCCTTTCCCCTCTCAAGTCAAAAGTCAATTCCACGCGGCCACTCTCTCTAGACATGTCTATCACTAACCCCACCACGCCCTCTCTCTCTCTCTCTCTCTCAAGCATATATATACACCCCCCCCGCCGGCCCAATAACATCCCACACATTTCATCATCTCACTTCAACACTCATTTCCTCTTTCTTCCTCCAAAGCAAGGGAAAAAAAATGGCTTCTATTCACAACATCATAATCCTCTCATGTGTTCTCCTACTCTCTCTTCTCAGCTCCTCGTCTGCCAATCCTCGCATGCTTTACCTCGTCAAACAACAACCTCTAGTCCTCAAGTACCACGAAGGCCCACTCCTCAAGGGCAACATCACCGTTAATCTAATTTGGTACGGCACATTCACTCCCAATCAACGCTTCACAATCGTCGACTTCATCAACTCCCTCAGCTCCCACTCCAACTCCCCCAAATCACCGCCCTCCGTCTCATCGTGGTGGAAAATCACGGACGGTTACAAAGGAGGCTCGTCCACTGTCGTTCTTGGGAATCAAATCCAAGACCTCAAATACTCGCTCGGAAAATCTCTCAGGGACTCTCAACTCGTGGCTCTAGCTGCCAAAGCCGGTTACAAAACTAATTCTGTTAATGTTGTCCTGACGGCTGCTGACGTGGTGGTGGACGACTTTTGCATGAACAGGTGTGGGTCCCATGGATCGGGTTTTGGAAAAGCCCGTGATCCGAAGAGCAGATTCACTTATGCTTGGGTCGGTAACCCGGCTCAACAATGTCCGGGTTATTGTGCCTGGCCGTTTCATACACCGGTTTACGGACCTCAAACAACACCATTGGTTCCGCCCAATGGAGACATTGGAGCTGACGGAATGATAATAAATTTGGCTACAGTTTTGGCCGGGACAGTAACTAACCCATTCGATAGCGGGTATTTCCAGGGTCCGGCTACAGCTCCATTGGAAGCGGTTTCAGCCTGCACCGGTATATTTGGGTCAGGTGCTTACCCGGGATATCCGGGTCAGTTACTGGTTGACAAGGCCACGAAAGCCAGCTACAATGCCGTTGGGTTAAAGGGAAGGAAGTATTTGCTTCCTGCTATGTGGGACCCCCGGACGTCAACATGCAAGACGCTTGTTTAATTCAAACACGAGGCGCACGAGGGGAAGTCAAAGGCCATTGCACAAAAGAATTCTATTTATCTTTTTTCTTCGGTTATACTATTTGTATTTGTATCATTATTGTTATATTTTTGTTTTGTGCGTGGAGATAGGGATGAAAAAAGTTTGATATGCTTGGATTCTGGCATTTTCTTCTTTTACCGTAACATCCACAATATGTTTTTTTGTTTAATTCAACTGCCAAAAGCGTAATAAAGTAATTTATTTATCTATGTTAGAGATAGGTTTGGTTCCGCAAATGATTGCTCTGTTAATTCGAATGGAATGATTTAATTGTCTGACAGTCCAAAACGGCAAGACCTGTAAAGAACCTCCGGAGGGTGTTCTGGTAAAAGAGATTTCGACACTTAAATTAGAGAACAGTTTTTAAAATTAGAAGAACAAACAAAAAAGAGAGCTCTATGCCAATTGTAGTATCTACGTATACGTACCTGATTTGTTAGGTTAATGATGTATAAATACCTTTCATGTGTGAGAGTTATATGCATCCAATGTGTCAAAACCCTAATTTTCTTACGAGAGTCTCTTGAAATTACGGGAATTATCGCGTAGAATTTTCAAAGATTTTAGATTCTTTTCGATTTAGGAAGTCTAGATTATCATGTAGATTCCTTTTCTTATCGATCATGGATGTAGATCTCCTTTTCCTTTATGCAAGATTGCCTTCCATGATTCGAGGAAAATGACTATAGTCTCAGTGGGTCGAGTGACAATCATCGAGCACTGAAGAGGACTAGATGTCGATTAGTATAAAACCGAACAAGTGACTATTGAAAAGAAATCTGGATAGTGAGTGAGAGTTACCGAACGAACAAACCATGGGCTTGACTAACCTTGAACCCACGTCAACCAATAATGTTCATTTTTATTTCTAAGTTTGATCTTGTTTCTTCAAGTTCTAATTACCATAAAAAAGATTTCTTTTTTTTCTTATTAAATCCCTTGCATCCGAAAACCACATTGGATCATTAAATCTAGTTCAAGTCGAGTTGTAAACTCTCACGGTATCTGCTTTCACTATATATAAAATTTGAAATCGAAAATACAAAACATAATATCTAGAATATATAATGAAAAATGAATTCTGTTCATGACATGATTGAGATTTATGGGTAAGGAAACGTTATGATCTTATGTCGCCTAATCACGGTTGAACCAAAATAAAAATAACATAGTATTCTCATTATCTTTTCCGATGCTTTCTCTAGCAGTGTGTTCATTTTCCCTCTTTGTTCCACATTGAAGAGTGCAAACATGTAGTGTTTTTTTTTTCCAGAAAAATTAAATATGGCGCATTTTTATGTTCACTTTAAAAAACATATCTGGGAGTTTGAGCAATTATTTGATCAACAAAAGAGTAGTCCGATCGACCACTTGATTTCGATTATTTTTGGTGTCAGTTTGGTTGAAGTTTGGTGTCATTCTGTTCGAGCTCGCACGTCGTTTCATTCTTTGCCGTTCAATTCCTTGACATGCTGTCCCGAGCTCATTTCTTTACCAATTCATCTGGCCGGTCCTTCCTGATAGGCTGCTTCGGAGGTCTACTACAAAAGAAAGATTTAAAATTTTTAGGAATTTTAGTTATAATTATTATGTTCATCAACACCCACTTTTTTTTTTCCCTTGAGAGGACATAACCCTAAATACAAAAAAAAAAAAAAAAAAAAAAAAAGTCACGATGGGCCCAATCCTGGTACAACCCATGTGTTAAACTCTATGTAATTACCACCATGACATGTATCAGTTAATACATAATTAAACACTAGATTAACATCAACATGGTTTATTATTTTCAGCTAGCCTCTGGCTAAAGTATGGTTGGATCAAGCTTGGCAATTTTATCTGATTCAACTTAATCAATGCATTGTACCCCAAGCCACACGAGTCAAGAGATAGACAACACTCTATGCCATTAGCCGAAAAAAAAAAAAGTCCCTCGAATGAAGCAATGGAATTTTTTTTTTTTTATAAGAAAATGTAATTAAACGAAAACGATTAAAAAATCGAGAATCGAAGTGTGAAAATTCTATTGCTTGAATTATCTCTAAGGGACATGAAGCAATGGTGATAGGACATTAATTAGTATAATATTTGTGATTGATTTTCCTTTAGTTTTGAATAAATATTACACTAATATCTATAGTTTGTAATATTTGATATGTTAGAATTGATGAAGAAGAGTAATAAAAGAAAGTGAAGAAAAATGAGCTAATTTTGAGCATTTATGTAAAGAATGGAAAAAGTGGATAGAATGCTCCTTCATTAACGCGTGGACATGTGAATCACGGGAACTATTGTAAAATTTTCTTGAGACCAAGTCAATATTGTTCCTTCTTGTTTGCATGAAATTTTAAGGAAAATTGAAGTTGGATTTGAAAACATTAAATATTTTCAAGATATTGATTTATTCCTAATATTTAGAAATAAATTTTAAAAGTTCAATTTTCAAAATCTTTTATTTTTATGAATTTTCTTTATTTGAAATCTCTTAAAACATTATCTTTTAAAAAGTTTATTTTTTTCAAACCAATTTGAATATTTTATTTTAATTATTTTTGTCACGTCCCGACCTGCGGGTCCAAGCACGCGACAACCGCCGCACTACCTTGAATACGAGTGAACCTCACCCCGTGCTCCAAGGCATCGCAAGACATTCTGAATACCAACCAAAACCATAGGTCATCATCTATCAACCAATCAGAACACAATTCCCTCTCTAATGATAGAAAATAAAATCAGTAATAATTTTCAAGAAAATTTCATAAAAAGGAAATTAAAGACTTTCGATAAAAGTTTATACATAATCAAATCCATTCGAAATCGAAATACAGAGTTTCAAAAATATTCAAATAAATTTTTATACAAAATGCCCTCTATGGGTCAATCTATTGATACCTCAAAGACAATAGTGAGATCTTATACCAAAAGAAATCTCTGATAGAGGTTTTCCCAAAAATTCTGCCTCTAAACGACTTCGCGAAGTAACTAACCTTCGTCTGTAAAAATGGAGATAGAGGGGTGAGTATGGGAATACCCAGTGAGTGATATACACGTTGAACAAAAACAAGATTTGTGTGGTGGACATATTAAACATATTTATTTCAAACCATCATATCAGTTATAAGATCATTCAACAATAAATCAATTTTTTCAATCATCATAAATCAATCTCATATGCATCCAATCATTTCACATTTCCAAACATAGGGCAGCCAAAATCATCATTTCCAACTAAGGTCTACCACGACCTAAGGTGGAACCGCCAAGTGTTTTACAAATTTTCAATTTACAAATACCTCACTCCTTGGCGTTGGCCATAACATTTCGTTGGCGGTGTAACCAACTGTCCCGCGCCCTTCAATCGACGTGTTATTCAACCATGAATGTGCCGTCGCAACCGGCTACATACCATGTCTATCAAGAATAACCCTACCATGTCACCCCGTCGAGTCGCACCATGGCAGAAAATGACTAGCCATTTTTCGGGGTTCAAACTCTTCCCCCAATAACCACACCGTGCACCATTTCATAAAAATTTAACAATCCATTCCATGTGCTATCAATTAAATCAATAACCAGTTCATAATATGCTCAATATCAATAAATCAACATGACACATTTATTCAATCAAAACGTCAGGATGCATAGGAATTTCAAACACAATTTTGGGGATATTCCACTCACACTAAAACATTTTAAATCAAGTTTCAAAATCATTTAGAAAATCCATTGAAAATCATTTAGAAAATCTATTGAAAACATTTATCTTATTTAAATGCAAACATGCAACCACTCACAATACTAGGGACGACAGTCACTCCCGGACGTCTCTGCAACGAATGTCTTGCTTCGTTCAGTTTTTACCAACTCCTAAAAGACATAACCAAATACCCATCATCATCAATGTAAATCCCTTTCAAGTAAACCCAAAGACTTTAACATTCAATACCCAATTTTTCTCTCACTTACGGTGACTCAAACCCACCAAATTTATTTTATCAAATTTTCAACGTAAACTCCAAAGTCATGAAAGAGAAAAATAAAGCCAAGTAGAGAATAAAAATATTACCTAGATTTTTGTCTCCGATTTCTCTTCAAATCGAGTTACGATCAAACCCTAGATTTTTCTCCAATTAGAAAATCTCAAATCTCTCACAAGATCTAACTCTCTATAGATTAGATTATGAGTTTTGGAGTCGTTAGAGTGTGTGGGTTTCGTGGTATTTTGATTGATCTTAGATAGAAGTAAGAAGATAGGAAGAGGTAGTGTACGACCAGAGAGAGAGAAGTAGAAGAAAAAGTTGAAATGTGACATTCGTAGATTAGAGAGTCCCAACTCTTATTTTTATTTACAACTCATCTTCCCAATTTACTTAATTGCCCTCGTTCTCTTCCAACTTACTCAAGTATGCATCATACCATTTTTGGTAATTTGGGACTGATGGGAGCTTAGTTAAATTTCTCCAGTAATAATTACCGAAAGAGGGAGACAAAATGCCAAAGAGAGAGAGAGAGTGATGCTTGGATTCAATTCCCATTGGTTACCGAATAGGGAAAAGAAAATGTTCCATCGCAATTTAAAAGAATGTACTATTCACCGATGGGTTATATTTGCTGCACCGAAGGAGTCTCACATTTAATGGAAATAAATTGAAAAAAAAAATAATAAATATGACATATAATAAATTTTCCATGTATTAATACTAAGATGTTAGGGTAGCTTAGTGGTTAATATCTTTTTGGCCAAGCGAAAGGTTTGAGGTTCAAGTCTCATGGACAATAAGGATGGCGCTCAATGAAACAGAGGGCACCGCTAAAAATGTGAAAAAGGAAGGTGCTGATTGTTCGGTTGTTCGGTCAACCGATCGGAGAATTTAATTGTGCCAAATGGAGCTGCTGATTGTTCGGTCAATTCAATGGTACATTGATCGAAGGGAGAAGATGAAAATTACATATGTTAACTCAAGATAATTTGGTGTGTGGGAAAAGCAAGTGACCGATGGTAAGAAGGTGACCGAACGACCAATGGCAAAAATTGCAATATCCATTGAGGTGAATTGGGAATGTTAAGTGATCAGTCAAATGGATCCACTCGTCAATCGATGATGAGGGTCAATTTGTATTAAATATGTGTATACGTACACCGAACAATAGGGAATTGGGAGTGCAAAATTCAAGTACCGAATGGAAGTACCGAACCGATGAGTTGATGAAAGGAATGTGTTGTTCGGTCCTCGAGAAGAGAAATATATTGTCTGGTCAAATGAAAGAGGACCGAAGGGCATATGGATTGTTCATATAAAAGGAAGAACCGATGGCACGCATGCAACCGACGGGTTCTCACAACACCGACAGGGGTTTCTACACCAACCGGTGACTAGATGACCGATAGGAATTTAAGAACTTATTACCGACAGAGACCATCACTTAAAAATACACTGATAGGATTTTCACTTAAACAATACACCAATCACCCAATACTCACAAAACCGATGGCTCTGGTGATCTGGACTCGAATGATCGGTAACTTAAAAATTTAAAATCTGTCCGCCCAATATCTAGAGGATATTCCGAACAACCCAAGAAACAAAAATTCACACTTGTATTTTAAGATTAATTATTATTATTATTATTATTATTATTATTATTATTATTATTATTATTTTAAGATTAATTTCTCCAAAATTTTACAAAATACAAATTCAGACTTATCCGGTGTTACAATTTTTTAATAGTTAGGAAGATTTAAGAAAACATTCTTTTAATAGGAGATATCTCCTATTAAAAGAGACATGAAAACACTCCAAAAGGGATATTCATTGTAATTCCTCCTCAACTCACGTGAATATTAGTCTCTTTTTCGGCATGATTTATTTTTATTTCTTTAGTTCTTCCCTCTCTGTGTCTTTGTTCTAAATTCTTTTCTAGTCAAAGGATTATTAAAATCTTGATAAATGAAGATTATGAGATGTAATTGAGATTATTGACTCAATATTTTATAAATATTTATTTAATCTTTATTTCTCAATATTTATGATTGTTTTGCATTTATTGAATAGAGATATATATCTAATAATTCTAGAACATTCTACAACCAATTAAAAACGGTAAGTTTTGTTTGTTTTTAATAAAGTAGTAATTTGTATAGTTTTATGATATCACAATTGATTTAACTTATGTCATGAAATTAATAATCTAATTTAAATAAATTCATATTGGAAATTTTTAATTAAAATTGAATCTCTTTAGATTTTAAAATTGTCGAAACACTAAATCTAACGAGAGTCTCTTGAGTTGTCTTTCGATTAAGGAAATAATTAATGATGGTATCTTAACTATCGAAAAAGTAAACAGAGATTAATCATTTTGTTGTACTTAACGGCTATAACCAATTTATTTACATGATATTGAGTGATTTTTGCATTCATGATCAATCAAGTACATCATGGTGGAAATACTTCCTCTGGCCAGATTTTATTCTCGTTGATATTTTCTCTTTTAATTAGTATTATTTAGTTGTCTTACTTTAGTTAATTTTATTGATTTATTTTGTTTGATAGTTTTAGATAATTTCTTAACCTCCCATATTGAAACGAATCCATCTCTTCCTTGAAAATATGATCCTATTCATTCTAAACTCGTCTTTGGTAAAGTAGGTAGTTTTATTTTTATTGGTTTGATACACACCAAACGGATTATTGAAAAGGCATTCTGCAACGCACTTAACAATGACAAAGAATGTCCATCGCAAAAAGTTATGATACAATTAATGATGATCATACTTTGTCGCAAATAAAAGTACAAAAGATGAATGTGATAGATTAGTGAAAGGTCTTATTCGATGCATTTAGCAAATGAGCTCGGGCTTGTTGTAAAATAAAGTACCTAAAACTACACAAAGGCTCACTAAAAGAAACTTAGTGATGTAGTTAGTGATGCTCCTTTATATTGTCATAGGTTGCGATGCCCTTTACAACAACGCCGGTATGCATGTCAAAGGTTTGACAGAATTTACAATGCTTTTTTTTTTTCACACCATATCATGCCAAATTAGCGATGGATTTTGAAACACCTAAGGTAACATCATTTTTTCGTGCAAATTTACACAAAGTTTTGCAACACACATGATGTCGCTGTTGGCTTCATTGAATTTTCATGCCAATTTGCGTAAAAATTTGCGACAAATTCATTGTTGCTCTTTTTGTTGCTCACTTCTCAGATCATTTCATGCAATACTTTGCGACGTCTTTTTCGTCGTGGAAGGCATCTCTATTTTTGTTTTGGCGACATGAAGTGTTGTGGCCTCTATATGGTCATCACTATTTTCATTGATTTTGTTGCCAATTGCGACGCCGTTCATGTGTCACAAGTTATGCATTATTAAAGTGTTATTTTTTTTTATTGTGTTGCGAAAGCAAAATTGATGGGACATAATCCAAGGCTTAATTCAAGGGATCAGCTCTTGAAAAGCCCACAAAGAGCAACTTCCGATCAATATTCAAATATTTCTTATGACTATTCACTGAAGGGTCTCAGTCGCCCAGATCTCCCATTGATAGGGCCTCAGTCGCCCCGAACGTGATTCATCAAGTAAAAGTAATCGTCCCGATCGGGTATCCAACCGCCAGGACTACCGAACGAATGAGCTCCGAAGACCTTCCATCAGTCCAATGATTGATCGATAGCCAACAGTTCCAACGATTCCAAGGAATGTCAAAATATCTTAATAAATCCGATTTTCTATTTGAGAACAGTCTCTCTAGGATCTTTCCATTAAAAAAAGAATCTCACTAGAAAACGAAAGCTTCCCAAATGATGAGAATCATAATCAATTCGGAATATTGAATCTCCAAAATTTTCAGATCGGCTCGATAAGGAAAGTAGGGTTGAAACATCCCGACAGGCGCACGATTCTCGCAGATATAAAGCATCCCAAATCCTACAAGCCAGGTACGCTCTCTTTGCCCCACATACTGGGTACTCTAATCACAGGGAATCACTTTCTTGAGCTCTCAGTCTGTTTCTATTTCATTCGAAAACTGTTCTTTCTAACTTGAGTATCGGAGTCTCCCCGTCGGAGTACCCTCCGACGATTTTTACAGGTATTACATCCCTCCTGACGACATCGTTCAAGTCTATAAGGAGCCGATATCTGTAGAGTTACAACCCACCTCCAACAGATTGGCGTCGTCTGTGGGAAACAGACTGATTTCTTTAAAAAGCTCATGACAGTGCCTACTACAATCACCCCCAGGGTAGCATCAGCCAAGAAAAGAAGGTCAGTCATAGGCTTTGATGATGATGATTTGTCAGGGGAAAATCCCCGTCTTGATAACCCCATCATCATTGCCCTCAAGATAGAATCCTATACCGTGAAAAGGGTTTTCGTTGATCAGGGGACTAACTGTGATCTCCTCACTTGGGACGCCTTTTGCCAAATAGGTCTTGATCCGTCTCGACTCTTGCCGCCTACCGAGTCCCTTAGAGGACTTTCATATGAGTTCACCTGTCCTGAAGGTATTATCTACCTTCTCGTGACTCTCGGAAAGCCCCCTAATCATGCGATCGCCCAGGTCCTGTTCCATATGGTAAAGCTCTACTTTCCTTACAATGTCATTCTCGAGAGGCCTAGCCTAGATGAACTAGAAGCATTGCCAAGCACAAGGCACATGAAGGTGAAGTTCAGAACACCACAAGGGGTCGCCACCATACGTAGCGATCCTGATCCTTATTTCCTCTTTGCGGCTCAAGACGCGCAAGAAGCTTTTCCAATCGATGCCCTAGAACCTAGGGACGGTACCGAGCCAAAATCAAAACCCGAGTCAGGCGAAGAAATGGTTGAGATCCTTTTAACAAGCGACCCCAGTCAAACCGTCCGGATAGGGACCAACCTATCACCTTCCTTGCGAGAGGCCTTAGTCGCCTGTCTACAATGACACTCCAAAGTCTTCGCCTGGGCCCCGGAAGACATGTCAGGCATAGATCCATCTGTCATAACCCATAGGCTAACAGTCAATCATAATTTCAAACCAGTGAGACAGAAGAAGAAAGTATTCGCTCTCGAACGCCAATGGGCCATACAGGAAGAAGTTTAGAAGTTGTTAACAGCTAGGTTCATTCGGGAAGTCAAGTATCCCGAGTGGTTAGTGAACGTAGTCTTGGTGAAAAATACCAATGACAAATGGAGAATGTGTGTAGATTTCACTAATCTCAACAAAACATGCCCGAAAGATAGTTATCCACTCCCCAATATCGACAAGCTTGTAGATAACTCTTCGGCACACTAGCTCTTGAACTTTATGGACGCCTATTCCGGTTACAATCAGATCAGAATGACACCCGAGGATAAAGAAAAAACCAACTTCATCATCGAGTTCAGTACGTATTGCTACCACATCATGCCCTTTGGCTTAAAAAATGTTAGAGCCACTTTTCAACGGCTGGTCAATGCGGTCTTAAAAAACCAGTTGGGCAGAAATGTTGAAGGCTACATTGATGACATGCTAGTCAAAAGCGTCACCGCGGAAGCTCATGTTACAGACCTTGAAGAGACCTTTCAGATATTGGAACGATACAACATGTGGTTAAACCTGGCGAAGTGCACCTTTGGGATCACCTTCGGGAAGTTCCTAGGTTTCACGATCATCGATCGAGGGGTAGAGGCCAACCCCGAGAAGATACAGGCAATATTAGATATGACGCCTCTCCAGACATTAAAGGAAGTGCAACGTCTAACTGGTTAGATAGCGGCTCTAAACTGATTTATGTCCAGAGTCGACGAGAGATACAAACCCATATTCGACGCGCTGAATAGGTCTCAACGGTTCGAATGAACATCTGAATGTCAGGCAGCCTTCGAACGACTAAAAGAATACCTAATGAAACCACCACCACTTTCGCGGCCCATCCTTGTGGAAGAACTTTACTTATATCTAGCCGTCTCTGAACGAGCACTCTGTTCTATGATGGTAAGACAGGAATCCACTACTCAGAAACCAGTCTATTATATCAGCAGGATATTAAAGGAGTCCAAGATTAACTACCGACCGATCAAGAAGATAGCCTATGTCTTAGTCATTTCAGCAAGACGCATTCGACCATACTTCCAGACCTATACCATCGTGGTACTTACCGACCAACTGCTGAAACAAATCCTCCAAAAGAGAGACACTTCTGGTCAGCTTATCAAGTGGAGTGTGAAACTGGTCGAATTCGATATCCAGTACCGACCGTGACCAGCATTAAAGGGCTAAACATTGGCCGATTTCATCCTCAAATGTACTTTGCTTACGACGTCCAAAAACCAACCTCCCGACCCTCAAGAAGAGTGGTTGACCCTAAAGTGGACCATTCATGTTGACGGATCATCAAATTCCTCAGGAAGTGGCGTTGGGTTTATACTAGTAGGACCGAACGATTTCAAGGCAGAATACGCCCTCCGCTTCGATTTTCAGGCCACCAACAACCAAGCAGAGTATGAAACCTTACTAAAGACCTGGTTATGGCTAAATATTTGGGTAAGTTATGCGAAACGATGGGACAATTGGGTAAGGTTAAAATCCAACAAATCTCTCAGTCAGAGAATGCACGAGCTGACACTCTATCGAAGTTGGCAAGTTCTGATTCAATTGCTTCTAGCCGAATGGTATACATCGAAAGCCTGCCGTATCCCAACATCGACGAGCCCGAAGAGGCTCTCTCTATCGATCGGTCTCCTAGTTGAAAAGATCCCATAGAAGAATATCTAATGCATGATCGCTTGCCAAAATCCTCGAAGGAAGCGATGAAACTGAAGCGAAAAGTAGCACACTACGCCATAATCAATGGAATTCTATATCGGAAGTCATTTACTCACCCATATCTGTGATGCCTAACTCCCGAAGAGGGGGACTATGTCCTCCGGGAGATTTATGAGGGGATTTGCGACAATCACCTGGGTGCTCGGAACCTAGTCTATAAAGCCCTTCGTCAATGGTATTACTGGTGAACCATGAAGGTCGATCTGACAATTATATAAAGCGATGCGACAAGTGCCAGCGCTTCTCTTCAGCGCCTCGACTACCTTTGACCGAGCTCAACCCTATATCTAGCCCCTAGCCTTTCACTCAATGGGGGATGGATATCCTTGGATCGTTTTCCTCAGCCACAGGGTAGCAAAAATTCCTCATAGTAGTAATCGACTACTTCACCAAGTGGGTGGAAGCCGAGCCATTAACTCAGATCACAGCAACCAAAGTTCAATCATTTATGTGGGCTTATATTGTCACCCGGTTCGGTATACCACGTGTTCTCATTACGGACAACGGGAAACAATTCGACAACAAACACTTTTTGGAGTTTTGTGAAAAACTTAAGATCCAACATCGATTTTCATCGGTCGCTCACCCACAAACCAACGGATTGGCTGAGATAATCAACCAAACAATCCTACAATGATTAAAGACGATGCTAAGGGGCCGTGGGCCGAAGAGCTTTACGGTATCCTCTAGTCATATCGCACCACACCCCGAAGAGCGATGGGAGAAACACTGTTCAGTTTAACTTACGGAAGCGAGGCAGTCATACCCGTGGAGATAGGTATTCACTCACTTTGGGTAACCCAATATGATGCCGGGCAAAATGAACGTATTCTGCGCGAAAGACTGGACTTACTTCTAGAGTTACGAGAATATGTATCGGCACGAATGACGGCCTATCAGCAACAGATGACACGATATCATAATCGTAGAGTCAAGAACCGAACGTTAAGACCCAGCGAACTGATACTAAGGAAGGTGGAAGCTACTGATCAACCTCAACCTGTGGGCAAACTCGCTCCTAACTAGGAAGGCCCATATCGAGTACGTTCTATGATTCGACCGAGAACTTATCCCTCGACAATCTAGACGGATCGGCAGTGCCCAGAACCTAGAACTCGAAAAATCTACGCATATACTATCAGTGAACTTCAGAACTATCTAACAGTCAGAAGAACCAGCCCAAAGAGAGTTAAAAGATTTCTCATCGCTCGGAGGACCTAGGTCACTCAGATCCTATCGTTCGAACGCATTGTCAATAAGAGATGGAAGTCCCCGAACGGGTGGACGCGACTCCTCTATCTAAAGATTTTCCATCGCTCGAAGAGTCTAAGTCACCTAGATCCTATCGTTCAAACGTGTTGTCAATAAGGGATGGAGCTCCCTGAATGGGTGGATGCAGCCCCTCTATCTAAAGATTTCTCATCGCTCGAATTGTCTAAATTGCCTAAATCCTATCGTTCGAACGCATTATCAATAAGGGATGGAACTCCCCGAACGGGTGGACGCAATCCCTTTATCTAAAGATTTCTCATCGCTCGGAGGGTCTAAATCACCCAGATTCTATCGTTTGAATGCGTTGTCAATAAGGGATGAAACTTCCCGAACGGGTGGACATGACCCCTCTATCTAAAGATTTCCCATCGCTCGGATGGCCTATGTTGTCCAGATCCTATCGTTCGAACACGTCGTCAATAAGGGAAGGAACTCCCCGAACAGGTGGACACGGCCCCTATGTCTAAAAGTTTACTTTTGCACGACGGACCAAAGTCACCCAGCCCCTGTCAGTTGAACGTATAAGAGACGGAGTTTCCAGAATGAATAAGCGCGATCCCTCAACCTAACTACTGAATGTCTAGTGGATCGAAAGGTTGGTATTACTCAACATCTCAGCATGAAACCTAAAGCCAGGAGCAGATCTACTCTTATGAGAGTTGAAGAGAAGCACATCACCAGACAAAAGCAAAAGGGAACAAAGACAAAATTCAAGTAAAGCGTAATCTTTTATTTATCCTTATGCAAGAAATACATTCGATTACATGAGAACATATACAAGTCCCTAAGTCAGACCGACTACACCTAGAAGTACATAACAAAGTTACTCAGAGATACAAACCCCAGTCCCTACGCTGGATAGTACAAAAATAAATATAGTGCTAGGGACAGGAGAAGGTGAGCTCGAGTTTTGCCCCCCCAAACAACTCGAACCTGACCTACCAATCCAAAAAAAGGTACGAGAGACGTCCCCACCGCATTTGGATGATGGAGACGAACCTGGATAGATCATCCAAGGTGGTACAAGACACACCCCCGTTGGTGATAGATGATCTCACTATGCCAATCGAATAACGGTTGACATAATGAGATCTCATTCCGGTGGTCCCCTTCCTTAATGAGTTCTCATTCCAACAGAAGTTACCCGAACCATAGGGCTTCGCATGCCAAAACGCCTCACGAGACAACTCTTGAAAAAGAACCGCTCTCAGTGAAACTCCCAAAGAGGTGGAAAAGCTTCGATTCTTTACGTAATAAAATAAACACCCGTCTTAGCTATTTATAGCAGCTACGAAGCAGGCCCTAATTAATTCAAGGTAGGTGAAACGGATCATCGAGAATGACCCGTCATAAATAGAGGAATAAATTGTCTTCGATTCTCCATGAAGGGGTCACTTCTAATGAGATACGCCCGTGCTCACAAAATGGATTAGGACGAACCTGACATCCGTATACTTCTGTAACGTATCGAGCATGCCTCACCCTAGTAAGTGTCTACTCATGGCACTTCTTTACCAAGAAGACAATGAGTCGAGGGCAAATGATGAGACATACCTCAAGGCTTAATTCGAGGCAGCTCTTGAGAAGTCTACAAAGGACAGCTACCGATCAATGTTCAAAAATTTCTTATGACTATTCATCGAAGGGCATCAGTCGTCCAGATCTCCCATTGATAGGGCCTCAGTTGCCCCGAACGTGATTCATCAAGTAAAGGTAATCGCATCGATCGGGTATCCAACCGCTAGGTCCACCGAATGAACAAACTTCGAAGACCTTCCATCGATCCAACAGCTGATCGATACCCAACAGCTCCAACGATTCCAAGGAAGGTCAAAATATCCTAATAAATCTGATTTCCTATTTGAAAGCAGCCTCTCTAGGATCTTTCCGTTAAGAAAAGAATCCCACCAAAAAACGAAAGCTTTCCAAAGGATGAGAATCACAATCAATTCGGAATATTAAATCTTCGAGATTTTCGGATCGGTTCAATAAGAAAAATAGGGTTGAAGCACCCCAACGACACACGACTCTCGCAAATATAAAGCATCCTAAATCCTACAAGTCAGATACGTTCTCTTGGCCTCACACATTGAGTACTCTAATCATAAGGAATCACTCCTTTGACCTCTCAGTCTGTTTCTATTTCATTCGAAAACCGCTCTTTTTAACTTGAGTGTCGGAGTCTCCCTACTGGAGTACTCTCCGATGATTTTTGCAAGTTTACATCCCTCCTAACAACGATCGTTCAAATCTATAAAAAACCGTATCAGTGAAATCACAACTTACCTCTAACAAAAATAATGATACAATGTTGATTAAAACTAAATGAAAGAAAAATTACAAACTCGAATCAACTCCATTGACCAATACTAAAACAAAATTGGCCAAATGGCACAATATGACTAAACCAAAATTAGGGAAAAACAAAAATTAATGCTATGAAACATAAAAGAAACTAATAAACTAAAGACACAAGGAAAAGATAATGTCCTTGGGATCTTTCCTCCATTCAAGTCTAAGCACTCAATGTTTGGACTGTAACTCTGTACTGATGAACCCCACACAAATGAAATTCTGCGTCCCCTAAGGATTAAACTATAATTATGGAATCTATAGGCTAATTGGGCATGGAAGGAGATAGAGAAAATTATAAAGTCTTTAAACTTTACCTACAATTCATAAATTAGTCTATGCACTTCAAATCGTAATGACTTGGGATCAAAATTTTAAAATTCATAATTTATTTTGATCTATTCATTACTAATAATATCAATTTGACTGTTAAATACTTATTTTGATCCATTCATTACTAATAATATTAATTTGACTGTTAAATACTGATATAACACTACATTATAGATGATATAATGAGTGACACGTTAGCACCATGTACACACATTGCCACGTCATGCACCCAAAAAAAAAAAATTCTCCTCCCACTCTACCCCTCCCTTCCTCTCTCTCTCTCTCTCTCTCTCACAGAAAAAAAAGAAAAAACAGCCTTCTCTCTCTCTCTCCTCCCCTTTCTCTCTCTTCTCTCCTCTCTGTCTCTCATCAGAAAAGAAAAAAAAAATATCTTCTGTATCTCCTCCCCTCTCCCTTTCTCTCTCTTCTCTCCTCTCTCACTAGGGGGAAAAAACACTCTTAAGATTTTCTCTCCATCAATCACATAACAGGTTACGGGTTGAGTGGAGATTTGCTCTCCATTGAGACTGCAAACTTGCAAAGTAAATTATGGACAAAAGAAAAGGGCATACCAATTAACTTGGATTAAATAATTGAACTTTTGGAGAGAGAGAGAGAGAGAGTACCAAGAACAGTGGCGCCAAACTACTCCTCTTTATTTTAATGTTGTCGGAGATCACATTGAGTCAAGGAGAAATGAACTCACATTAAAGGATAGAATTTGAACTCGGACCCTTTTGTAAATTATTCTTTATGGTGAATAGATTTGTTCAATATATAAAAAAATTTTTTAAAAGCTTAAGGTTGAAATTAATGGTAGACGGGAGTGAAAATGAACTATGACTTGATTTTTTTATATATATAAACTGTGAGTTAAAATTACAATTCATCAGTGCTCGAATAGATGAAATAATGTGATAAGAATGATCACATAGAAGAAAAAAGTGCTTATGAGCTCTAATTTTTTAGAGCAAAGCTTACCGGTAGTAGTTGACCGCAGTGCTTGTGCAAAGATTAACTTTCCGTCGAGAGATGATAAAATTAGAGATGGGAGACGGAATCTAAGGTTGATAGGATGGTTTTACAGTCTCCAATCAAAAGTTTTGAGTAAAAAATCAGCTTGAATTGAAGAAGATGATGATGGCGCGTAGAATTTACGCGCACAGGAGAGAGTGAGAGAGAGAGAGGGATATGTCTGAGGGAGAGAGGAAGAGAGAACTATTGACCAGAGGATGCAAAGAGAGAGAGAACCAGAAAGATTCCAAATCAGATTGTTGTTCTTTCGCCGTCATCTTTCCTCTCCTAAACCAGATTCATTGCTATTCTTCACCTCTTCTCTCTTCACCCCTCACTTCACTCTTCCACCGTCTGAAATAGTCCCCTTTGTTAGAATTTACCAAGGCTACAGAGCTTCATTGTCGAGAAGAGAAGCAATCCCTTTATGTTTTTCTTTAAATCTGATGTTTAATTTTTCCTGAACATTATTTCAACCTCAATTTTAATTTCCCAACACTCCTTGTTGTTCACTGGAGGATCGTTGGCCATGATTTAAACCTTAATTTCTCTCTTTTGAGAGGAGTTTTTTTTTCCCCACTGAGAGAGAGAGGAGAGAGAGAAAGGGGGAGGGGAGAAGAGGAAGAAGAGCTTTTTTTCGATGAGAGAGATAGAGGAGAGAGAGAGAAAGGGGGAAGGGAGGAGAGAGAAGGCAATTTTTTTCTTTTTTTTTTTTTTCCAATGAGAGAGATTAGAGAGAGAGAGAGAGAGAGAGGAGGGGAGGGTATGAGAGAGAGAAGAGTTTTTTTTTTTTGGGTCGGCAATGTGTGTGTATGGTGCTCACGCATCAAGTGACATGTCAATAAATCTTATTTAAGATAGAAGTTAATTCAGAATTTGTCGTACCACGTCATCTATCACACACGGTGACATGTTAATATTTAACGGTTATATTGACACCGTTTGTAATAGATGGACCAATAAATTATAAATTTTGAAATTTAGTTATTAAGTTATTGTATTTTGAAATTTATGGACTAATTTGTGAATTGAGAATAAAATTTAAAAATTTGACAGATAATTTTCTCGAAAAATAGAAAAAAATGATGGTTCACAACAATACACAAAATAAAAATGTAAATAAACATATAAATATAAAAAATATAAAAATTTTTATATAAATATTAATTATTTTATAAAAATAATAGAATAAATTTTTTACAATAAAAATTTAAAATAATCAAACATATATTGATTAATTATAAAACAAATAATATAAAATATAATTAAATAAAAATAATTTTTAGATATAAAAAATTTATAAACATTAAAAAATTTAAAATTTTTCTATAAATATTAATTAATTTAATATGTTTAAATGTTTTAAAAATATTTCATAAATAAAAAATATTTTGAAAATGAAATACATTTTCTCACATGTTATGATCTAATCTTGATTAAGTGTTGATTAAGGATGTTGGAGTTAGATTTGATTTTATAGATAAATGGTTCTACTAACTCAAATGAAATGACTTGACGATTCAATAGTCTCGATTGATGGGATTAGCAAAAGGCCACCGATGGGTACTCCAACAGAAGAAACTCCGACCACTACAAAAAAAAACACGATTTTAGTGACGGATTTAACGATAAAAATTTAAAATTTTCACCTCTAATTTGTTTAGCAATGAATTTAGTGACGAAAATTTTTTTGTCGCTAATAACACGACGCAAAAATTTATTGACGAAATTAAAGAATTCATGACCAAATTAGCGATAAAAATTTTTTCATCACGAAATTCATAACTAATTTAACGATAAATTCTGAAATATGTCGTCAAATTTAGTGACGAAAAATATTATTTATCATTAATTTTAGCGACAGATTTCAATATCTGTCGCTAAAATTAGTGACGAATTTGAGAATTCATCATTAATTTTAGTGACGGATCTAACTTTTTATCGTTAAATTTAACGACGAAAATATAACATGTTCCAAAAATTAGCAATAGATATTGAAATCCATCGCTAAAGTTAGTGACAGAATCGGGAATTTATCGCGAAATTTAACGATGGATTCATGAATCCATCGCTAATATTAGCGACAAATCTTTTTTTCTATCGCTAAAATTAACGGATCTTATTTTTCGTTGTTAAATTCAGCATAATATTTAAAATTAGCGATGAATTTTTTTTCAAACTTTTTCTATTTAAAAAGAATTATCCTATCCAACTAACATAAATATCAAATTTAGCCACTAATATCCATCCAATAAACTTAAAAATTTTCTCAATCCAACCAATATAATAATCAGATTCCAAATATCTTTTCCAAACCAATAAACTGATATTGTCTATAAATGTTTAAGCATAAAAAAAAATGTCAATAGAAACAAAATCAAATAAACATCAATCCAGTATATAACATTCCTTACAGACCATCCCTTCGACCGAAATGATTTTGACATAAGAAAATTACATTTTGACACATGGATGGTGTGTAAATTGATACACAAAATGGGGACTAAATCAATCTTCTCTTTGTCATCGGTCAAACTCTATCTCTCATGCCACACTTTCTCACGATACAACTTCTCACCCTAAACATAATGGCCAATATATCATATTTATCATATATTTCAAGAACAAAATATTCTAAAATTTAAAAGTATGAACAGGCAAAAAAAAAGCATTAAATAATTCCATGGAAACAATATGCAACCACTAATTCCTCTAAAATCAAGAAAAGAATTTAAAAAATAAAAAATAAATAAAAACAAAAAATGTAAAATCAAGAATCTCAATCAATTGAGAAAATAAGGTACTCGTGGAACTTCAAAATGAAAAGTTATACAATGGCATATATGCATTACCACTAGCAAAGTATTTCATGGCAAATCCCTTTTCAATAGAAATTAATGCAATGCCCTTCAAAGTTTTTAGCGAAAGAACTAAGACTAAAATATATTTGCTTTAGGTCTAATCAAATACTAAAGGGAACTGACAAAGCCAGCTAACATCTTATAGAGCAACATCAATATTTCACAAAATAATAATATGAGGATACATATGTATCAAGAAGCACACAACCTACTGCATCCGCCAGCTGTGGTAAATTGGGCCTGATTTTTTTACCAATCCAAGCTATTCACAAGTATGCTATTCAAAGAAATAACATCCAACTAATATGTAGTGGAAACAAATAAACAATATAAGTAACAACTGGCTCTGTAAGTGACGTAGAATTTGTACATTGAAGTAGAAGAATATTTACCTTGCTACATTTTGGTCTAGAAACAGAAAGAAGTAATCAGATTCAAGGCCCTGTCGTTGCTGAAAGAGTCTTTTGTGTGGGTCAGTAAGTACCTAGCCAAAATCGGGCACAGAAAATCTAGTTTTCTTGATGTCGAGGTCAGACCACTAGATAGGACCATAGTTACTTCTTGGGTTGCTGGAATTCAAATGAAGCTTAAGAAGATAAGGTTGAAGATGTGGGTGTCTAAGCAATTCAGCTATCCGCAAAGACAATTCAATTTAAAGTTGAGGAAAAAATTCAGAAATCAACAAGCGAAAGCAATCACAACTGCATAATTTGGTCCACAAGTACCCTAATGCATGGGAAAAAACAAGAAAAAAGAAAAAGCAAAAGAAATCTAAGAAAAAAAGGTTTTTTAGAAAGGCCACATAATCTCACCCTCCCCTCTTCCTTAACTAGGAAAACAAACCTTAAAAAAATGGAAACAAAACTTTAGTTTGCACCAAGACGAGCAGAACATTATTAGGCATGCCCAGATACCTACTCACACAAAGATTGTGATGCTCAACTTGTTAACTTCAGTTCAGGCAGTGCCAAAGATTATAAAAGTTGCTTGAATTTGGCCCAAAAATAAAAAAGGAGAAAAATAAATGCCACATGCTGCAATGCCTGTCCTTAAATGGCTTTGGATATGTATATTCCAATCATGTCAATCCATGAATGGTATGAATCAAAAAATTTAAAGGACCAGTTCTAAGAATGGCCCATCTGCCTAAAATCACCAGATGAGATGGCGTCAATCGGGTTATGCTTGTTAGTCAAATGTGTAGCATTTTATAGGTTATCCATTCATAAGAGGAAACAAATTAGTCCAGCTGGCCACCCAAAAAAGAAGCATAAAACAGAAAAAGTAAACAAAAGACTGGAATTAAGTAAAAGAAAAGGTTCAAACGTAGTACTCACACTTGGCCTAATTCAGGGTTTTTCCGTAGCATTCTCTTGATAAGCCCTCGACTAAAGAAAAGAAAGAGAACAAAAACATCAGGAAATAGATCTTAGGAAAGAAACATGAAGATCTACAAAGAATATTTCCACAATAACATGATAATAAAAGGGGTGAAGAATATTCTATCACTGGATTCTACTTTTTTCTCTTTTTTTTTAGCTCCTGTTATTATGCAATAGTAGGCTCCATTTATATGAGCATAAAAAACAGAACAACAATCAAAGGAATGGTAGGTGTACATTGGATGTAAGAAAAGAACTCACAATGCCCCAGATTACATTGTTGGGAGTGGAGCTACAATCGACTTATTAATTTTGTTAATCAGAGCCTGCATATCTTGTTCCGAATGTAGGAAAGAAAGTCAAGAAATACAGAAGCACGGTAAGGCACAATATTGTGAAAAATGTTCTAAAAGCACAAGCCAAACAGCATTGATTTGGGAAGAGAAAATAGAAAACAACAATCACTTAAAGCAATTGAAAAAATGATACCATGCTAATAACTACTATAAAATGATTGTAATGACATATAATTATTCTCTGTAAGAAAAGTATCATCTGATGTGTATCACATACAAACTAAGTCTGTAGGTTGTAGAAAGGGCATTTTCATCTTAATCTTCATTAATCAATAGATCTTAGGAAGGAAACATGAAGGTCTACAAAGAATATTTCCACAAAAAAAGTACTAGTATGCCATATGTGTGATCCACATGTGGCTCACGTCTGTAAGAATGTTTTTTGCACAAATAATTAAAAGAGAAATTTTGAATCACTAAAAATCAACAACTTGCAAAAGCTTTAAATGCAAGCTTGTAAGCAGACATTTCATAAATGCAACATCTTGTATATGACAGATAAACTGTCAGATGTCAAATGATTCAAAAGAAAATTTGAGGACAAATAATCTTTAACCATCAAAAAGATCGTTCAATTTAATAACTAAAGACCAGATATCTGATTTTGAACCATATGGTATATTAGCTAGAAGCTCAGGACACATATAACTAGGAGTTCCAACAACCTACTGATGATTAGAAGAAACATAATTAGACAGAAATCAGTAGAAGTTGAAGAAACCAAAAGCTAGCTACTCAAAGAGGAAGCAAGATCATCAGACATCAACTTTTTAGCAAGGCCAAAATCACCTGCATCCAACTTTATGTATTTATTAACCTTAAAATAAGCAATACTGGTTACTAGGAATCAAATGGGATAAAGGATGACATAAGAAACTATTACTTCTTCAAGTATAGAGAAGTAATAATGGACACCCACTTTACCTAGACGTATGTCTTGGTCTTTTGTAAAGAAAATATTCGAGCACTGGAGCATTTATTAGACACAATCAGTTATTAATAGCTTTGAAAAGTTCAGAGCAATGCCTAGACAATGACCTTACTAGTTGTACCTGATGATGCCACTGACCTTGACATCACGGTGAAGAATATGGTTTGTATGCAGATATTCAAGAGCTATCAACAATTGAACAAGCCACTTACTGAGCTTCTACAGAAAGTTTAAAAATGACAAATAAATTTGATACGAGAAAAATTTTAACCCATTCAATTTTGGTAGAAAGGAAAACTGACAACAGGAAGTGGTTGCAGCCTAAAAACCTCTTCGAAGAAATGGGCACCATTGGCCCTCTTAATTGCTTCAGCCCTACGTGAATAAAAGGCATGGTGGAAAAGTCAGGAGGAGAGAGTAGAGAAATAAGGCCAATATTGTCTTAAATTCCTCAAACAATCATATAAGCTAGGGCTAGTATGGAAGCAAAAAACACTTCCAAAGGCAAATTTTGAAGTTTTTTAAATCATAATTAATGAAAGATTACATAATATAAAAGGCTATCGGACCATTTAATATCAATTGGCAAAGAACTAACTAAATCTCTGAAACTAAACATGATAAAATTGATAATTTAACATGGGCACAATCTGAAATCCTTCAAAATGGATCAAGATTTACAAAGAAAAAAGAGTGTTCATACAATGAACACAAAAGCATTGCCCTACCTTTTCCACCCAAGAATCCTTATACTTCGCTCCATCAAACATTTTAATTTTTATACATTTAGTACTTATAACATTTTTAATTTTATTATAACCTGATTTTAACTTACTAATCATATTTTCATGTAAAGAATTAAAATATTCTTTATTAGAGCATACTGAAACAATAAAAATCAAACTACCAACCTTCATGAGAAGATATATCATTACCTTGGAAGATTAAGAAAGCATCTCCATCACTATCCAAGCACTCAATATTTATTTTGTCTTCCTTTATTCAAATAGTCAGGTGTTTTTTGATAGGACATATTACCCCCTGAAAAATAGCTAGTCCCCAAATCAAAGTCACAAAGAAGAGAGACGCAAAAAAGGATGAAAATGAAATAAAAACTCAGACACTCCAGCAATGTCCACGTTTCAAAGAATTGGAGTGCAAAATTTGGAAAATGTTGGTCTTAATTCTATGAAAGAAAATTATGATTGCTTGTTAGGATTTGTCTTCAGCTCATAAATACGAAAATATATGATAAATTGGGTGAAGAAGTGAGAAACTCTAGTTAGAAAACATGATTTGAAATGGGGTTGTCGGTTAAAGAAAAAGAAAAAGTTTAGAGTAGTCCAAGGTTAGTCCTCACAGAAATTTTATCGAACACTTGGCATATCATTCAAATAACAAAAACACCAAGTCCTGAACATGTTGTTTTCACATTCACACAAATTTGGGAATTTGAGTGTTACTATGAGTTTTGTAACTTGACAAATATCACAAGGAAATCAATGATAAATCAGCGTCAAATGTAAGACATAAATAAACCATTCACACAAATGTTCGTACTTACCTATAACAACAGCCAACAGAACTACAAGGTACAGTGGTAGATCAACGTGTACGCTCTTTTCATCTGAATTTAGCTATATAGTGCAGAGAGAGAGAGAGAGAGAAATTAAAAAAAAAAAAAAACAGAGAATGCAGAGGCCACACTCACAGTCACGGAGATGGGTTTGCTACGGCGGAAGGCAGTACACAGTCTTCTGGTGGCGACAATGAAGGTCGGTGAGGTCGCCTGGAGAGAGATGAGAAAACCAAGAGCAAGAAAAATGAATGTCGGAGAGAGACGACGGTCGGCTGGAGAGAGATGAAGGTCAATGAGGGCAACAAGCGGCTACGGCATGTAGAGCAAGCGATGAAAGGAGGCGAAGCAAGCAACATGGGAGGCAGAGCAAGCGGCTAGGGCAACGAGTGGCTAAAGCAAAGAGACTCGTGAAGAGAATGAAAACAAAATGTAAACAAACAAGTTAAAAAGAGCTTTTGATTGCTGAATCAGCGACGGATCGAAGATCCATTACTGAATTCAACGACCAATGGGACTATCCATCACTGATCAGCGACGGAAGCCTCATCCGTCGCTGAAATCAGCGATGGATTGGCCAATCCTGAAATCAGCGACGGTTATGGAATCCGTCATTAAGTTTTTTTTTTTTTTTTTTTTTAAATTATCATTTCATATTTTATTTTATTATTTTTTTCTTCATTTTATTATTCTTATATTTTTAAAATTTAACGACGAATTCAATAATTCAATACTAATTTAATTATAAATTCATCTTTTCGTTATTAATTTAGCGATGGATTAAAGAATATTCATGACAAATGTCTTTTCGACATTAATTTAGCGATGAATTATTGAATATTCGCGACAAATGTAAGCTTCGTGGTTAAATTTTGATATATATAGAGTATTTGTAGCTAAATTTTTCTACAAATAAGGAATTGGTGGCTAAATTTTACCACAAACGCTGAATTTGTTATTAAATTTTACCACGAACAGAGCATTGATGGTTAAATATTGTCACGAACAAAGAATTTATGACTAAATTTTGCCACGTACGGATCATTTGTGGCAAACTTTAGCCACGAATTCAGTATTCATAGCTAAATTTTGCCAAATTTTGCCGCAATCGAGCAATTTGTGACTAAATTTTGTCATAAACGGAGCAATGATGGCTAAATTTTGTCACGAATTCAAAATTCATGGCTAAATATTGCCATGAATCAAAAACTGTCGCTAAATTTTGTCACGACTCCAGTATTCGTAACTAAATTTTTCCATGAAAGGAGCATTCATGACTATATTTTGCCACGAATGAGAATTCGTGACTAAATTTTGCCCCAAATCAGAGAATTCGTTGTTAAATTTTACCACGAATAAGGAATTCATGGTTAAATTTTGCCATGAACGGTTTATTCGTGACTAAATTTTGTCACGAACGGTGCATTCATGACTAAATTTCACCATGAAAAATTTTTCGGACATCCACATCTGGTGAAATTTTAGCGACGAACATCTTGTTCGTGGCTAATTTTAACAATGAAAATTTCATTCACTACTAATTCTAGTGATAAAAATTGTTTTTGTTGCTAATTTGCAATAAAATTTTCTTTTCCGTCACAAAATTTAGTGACGAATAGACAGTTCATGGCTAAAGAGGTCGCTATTTCGTGGCTAAATTCCTTCCACACTCTCTTTTGAAATATTTTCAAATTTTTCCCACTTCTTGTACCTTTTTGAATAACAAAGTTCAGTAAAATATATAATAAGTGTTACAATTTTCGTCAAATTAACCATTTTGAACAATATATAATTCAACCAATCACTAACTAATTATTACCATTTTACATATATGAGCATATATGTTAACTTTTGGAGATTGGGTATTGAACAATTCTAATAAAATTACAATTCCTTATCAATTATAACTTTAAGAGAAATTATAAATTTGTTTAAATAATCAAGTCATTACGAAAATATGAAAACCATGTTCCTCTTATGGATGCACCACGCAACGAATATTTTTTTATCTCTAATTTTGTTGTTAATTTTTGATAACTATTTTTTCTGTGTTAATTTTATCTGAAATAGTTAATTTGTTGATGAGAAATAAATTTTGCCGCAAAATTCGTCGCTATTGGTGACAAATTTTTTCTTTGGTCGCTAATTAGTGACGAGTTTTTTTTTGTCGCTATTTAGGGATGAATTTTACAATGAAAAATTCTCCCTCGCTAATTTTAGCGATGTATATCATGTCCGTCACAAATTTTAGTAATGAAAAATGTATTCATCGCAAATTTTAGCGACGGATGTCTCCTTCCGTCGCTAAGTTAGTGACGGATTTTCTCTTTCCGTCGCTAAATTAACTACGAATGGAGCTGTCCGTCACTAAAATTTGACAATTGAAAACTATTTTCCTTTAAACATAATCACGCCTAGTAAACGAAAATCTTTTGATAGAGTCACGTAAGTTGACTTCTTAAACAGATGATCCCTTCTCGGTAAGGCATGATCACGCCTAATAGAGATGAATCTTCTAATAAAAATCTACCAATTAACATTGTATAGCTAGTAGAAAACGTCATTTGGGAAAAACATGATCATGCTTAAAAAACAAAAATCCGCTGCTCAGAAACAAATCTAATAACTCATCTACCAAAAAAAAATTAATACCAATGATAACTAAAAACAAAATTAATTTTTTTAAGACGAAATTTAATATTTATATAATATTTATAGAATAACACTAAAAGTTTGTTGTTTAATATTTATAGAATATCTGTTTATTTTAAATATGAATACAATAAATATAAAAATAAATATTTTTAAATTATATTATATCTAATTTATTTTTTATACTCAATTCAATTTTTAAATTAACTTTTTTAGGACATAATTTAATTTTGTGAATTAAAAATTAATTAGTTTTTATTTTTGGATCATTTCTAAATCATTTTGTAATCAGAGTTTTGAACTTAATTTAAATATTACGTTGCGGTTATATTATTTTTAAATTACCAAAAGAGCAACTCAATTTTCCATTAGCCGTTGTCATCGAGTTTGCCCTTTGTATTGTTCATATTCTCCACCTATTCATGTCTCTCATCTATAGTTCAATCGCATTCGAAAGTTCTATCATTCATCTTCTATCATCATCTTTATAAGTAACGAAGACAATAGATTGGAATTGTGGACAAGGTTTCGAAATGATTAAACAACAGATCGAATATCCACATCTGGTGATTCATCTTCTCTGGAAAGTAGATTAGATAGTAGTTTCGTTGTTAATTTTATCGCAAACAATTAATTAGTTACTAAATTTGTAGATGAAATCATAATTCATCGCAAAAATCATCGCTAATTAGTGACGAATAGCATCGTTCGTCGCAAATTTTAGTGACAGACAGCACTATCCGTCGCTAACTTAGCGACGAATGCAGTGTTCGTCGCAAAGTTTAGTGACGGACTACTCTATTCGTCGCAAAATTTAGCGATAGACAGTAGAGTCCATCGCAAAGGTTCTTAAAAATACTTTCTCCACATCCACTCTCTCACTCTTCTCTCACTCTCACTCTACTCTCCTCTCTCTTCTTCACTTCCTTTTCGATTTCAAGAAGTGGTTAAAAGCTCAAGGTTAAACTATCAGGCCGTCCAGTCTTTGGCTTCGATGTCTCCGTCTTTGGCTTCGATTTCTCTGCCATGGCCTCTCTTTACCTTGATCCGCCTCCGTCCGTTGTTTATCATCTTTGACTGCAATTTCTTCACCTTCATCGCCTCGATTGGACAGCTACCACCAGATTCACCTTTAGACACTTTGATTACTCCGCCGTCACTTTGTTTCTAGGGTTAGGGTTTTCAGTTGTCTAGAAAATGGAGAGACATAGAGAAGAATGCTTCTCTGATTTCCCCAATAACCACCCAAATTTTGACTCTGATAAAAACAACAGACTCTACTCTTACTCATGGTCAATTGGCGAAGGAAATTTTTCTCACTCTCAAATGGACTCCTCGTGCCTTCTTGATTTTGAAAATTTCACCGTCAAAGGTAATTTTTCTCGTGTTTTGCTTCTTCATTTTCTTTTGACCTAATTTCTTTGTTTTCTTGATTTTGCTTCTCCTTGGGGTTTCTGGTTATAAAAGTTTTGTTCAGTTTGGGATGTTAGGATATTACCTGTTGGAGGTAAATTTTGACTCCACAGATATTGGCTTCTTGTTGACCCGAGTGGATGCTGCCGAAGGGATGTGACATCTGCAAAAACCACCGAAGGGTGCTCCGACGGGAGATTCCAACGCTCAAATCAGAAAGAACGATTTTTGTATAAAAAGGAAAAATAGACTGAGAGTCCAGGGAAAGTCATTCCCCGTGAGTAATGTGTCAAGAGTGTAAGGACAAAAGAGCGTACCCGTTGTGGAGAGTTAAAAGATATTTTATACTTTTTTTAGTTGGAAGCGACTGCGATGTTCCAACCCTACCTTTCTTATCGGACTGATCCGGAGATCTCGGAGATTCCAAATTTTGAATTGATTGCGATCCTTATCTTCTTGGAAAACTACCGAAATCAAGAAAAGATTCATTCCTTAACTGCAAAGATCTCAATGTGTTGTTTTTAGTAAGAGACGGGGGTTGCTGGAGTACTTTGACCTTCCTTCTGGATCGTTGGAGCCGTTAGCTATCGATCGGTCGCTTGACCGATTAGAGGTCCTCAGGACTCCTTCGGTTGAGGGGCGGTCGATTAGATGCCCGATCAGGGTGATTTAGTTCATCAATCGAATTGTATTCGGTTGGCTACGTGGTTAAGGCCGTTCAGTTGGCTGGACAACTAAAGCCCTATCATTTGAGAGATCTGGACGACTGAGATCAATTGCATTCAAATCTCAACTGGTAGTTGTCCTTCAAGGGCCTTCTGCGTGGGCCTCCCTTGGGCTAACTTATCATATTCGATTCTGGAATCTTGTCCCATCACTACCCATTTGGCTTGGCGATTCTTCTGAAAATCTTGAAGTTGGAGTTGTAATTTGTATTCTTGAATTTCATGTCTTCGTGCAAGTTCATGTTTTTCTCTTTTAGGGTTTCAATTTGTAGAAATTTCATGGTTTGATCAATCAGTGATTTTGAACACTTTTATCAATTCTTTGGATTCTAGGGTTAGGGTTAGTTCAATGATTGACAAATGTTGGGTCTACAAATTTGACTGTATCTGCCTGTTGAAAAGTCTGGATTAGGGTTTCTTGGTTGTTTTATTAAGTAGAATTTTTTTGTTATTTTCCTGGTGACTTATACTAGGCGGTGGACAAGAAGTGTGAGGAAGCTGTGGAACCTTCTGTAGAAATTGAACCTGAAAAGAAACCTTGTGATACAAGCAGGAGGCGGCAGGAAAAAATTAAATGTAATCACCAGTATCCTAACTATTGTTGTATTATTAAAATTTTCAGATTGCTTAAAATTCTTAATTTTTCTCTTCGTGATAACTTGTAGCTTTGGGTGATTCAATTGTTAGACAGGTTCAATCTAGAGAAAAGATTGACAATATATAAGAGTTACTGATATGCATGATACATTATTCTTACCATACAAAGTATTTTATCCAATTCTGTTCTTAGGGTGATTTCTTCATGTTATTTTGGAATTCAAGAAACATACATTTTCATGTAAATAATGGCTTAAGCAGGCCTTGCTTGAGAAGAGAATCTGCTCAATTTAAATGCAAGAAAGAAGAACCTACTAAAGACTTGTTTGAGATAGATGACACCACATGTTGTTTAAGCCTTTTATTTATTTTAAATACAAGAAGAGGTAGCAGCACGTGAAGCTTTAGAAGAGGCAGGTGTTCGTGGAAATTTAGTGGTAAAGCTTAATTCTCAATGTGCGGGTGTGCCCTATAAAAATTGAAGCACAGGTAATGGACTTAAAGAGTTAGGGGGTCCTGTTGGGCTTTTATTTCTTGAATTAGATTCTTTTCTCCTTTTGTTTTGGATATTTATGAATTTATATTGGGTAAATCATATAAAATTATTTTCTTAAAATTTCAAGGCCACTGCCCTTTGCCCCCCTCCTCCACCCCTGGTTTTATACTTATGTCTGAGGAAGCGTACTCAACTCTTCCAATGTTGGTGAATATTTTGCTTCTTACTGTGACTTTACTTCACAGGGAAACATGGTAGCTCGAGGGGTTAT
This sequence comes from Dillenia turbinata, assembly GCA_037126225.1. Lineage (NCBI taxonomy): Eukaryota > Viridiplantae > Streptophyta > Magnoliopsida > Dilleniales > Dilleniaceae > Dillenia > Dillenia turbinata. The sequence goes on from JBAMMX010000005.1 coordinate 11,558,095, forward strand.
TGAGTTTTGTGATGGAGGACCAACAGTACCAACTCTGTCTAACTCTTACATAACACTGCATTCTCTTTATCATTCATTGATTGTACTTCTCACCAGAGACAGAACTAGAAGAGATGGCTTGTTGTTTGTGACTGTCTTTTGTACAGTACCAATGTTGGTGAACATTTGGATATATTAAAATCTCTTCCTTCTCTGTGAAGTGTGCTTCAGGCTAGATTCACATTGTAAGTGCGCTTGATTACTGATGCCTTTCGTAGTTGGATGTTAAGTCTTTCCTTCTTCCTTGTTTTTGTAATTTATTTATAAGCTTTTTCTTATGTGCAGGAACTGGTAGCTTAGTACTTTCAATGTTGCGCCTTCCTTGGGATTTTTTTTCTTGGTTTCTCTTTTTTCTTATAATGGTCTTTTAGTACATTCAATGTTGCGACTTCTTTGGGATATTTTTTTTCTTGGTTTCTCTTTCTTCTTATAATGGTCTTTCAATTGAATAAATCTTTAGCAACCACTGTTAGTCCTATAGCCTTAGCATTAATAGTGCATGTGTACATTTCCCTTTGAGATACATACATTCTTCAGAAGTGGAACTTTGCCTTGAAGCTGATATCCATAGAAAGGACTGAAATCATGGTCAAATATATGCTGTACATTAGCTTAAAAAGATAGCCAAAGCATCATATAAAGAAAGATCAACTAATTTATTGTAACTAGCAGGTGCAGCTTGTTACTTCATTGAATGGGCTATGAAGATAAACTATGTTTCCTGCTGTCATTAGAGGAGTAGCTATTTCTAGATCACATCCTTGGTATTTTTCTACTAGTCTAAATAGAGGATTGAGGTAGTTAAGAACAAATTTCCATTTTAAAACACATCAAGCACAATCAGGTTGCTGAAAAGTTATCCTCAGTTTAGTTTTGGACTGATCTTGCTGCATCAATTTGAAGGTATAAAATATAAATGGTCCAAATGTCAACTAGAAATGCAAGTACAATGGGCATTCTATGTAGATCCTTATGCTTTCTTAGATACTCTAGCTTTTGTTTTTTTTTTGGGATATAATAGATACTCTAGTTTTGCTCTTTTGTAAACACTTTTATATAGCCAAGACTAAACCAAGTAACAATGTATGTCATCATTGTAGAAAGGAAAAACAGCTGATATTGTGACTTGTATGGTTGCTTGCATGCATTCTTTTATAGATGCTCTAGGTATCTCCATATTTATAGCAAAGGCAACTTTATGCTGGTCCTATGTCAAAGTTGAGGCTGCTAATGATATGTCGCATGGCAAAGCTGGAAGAGGTTTTGATCATTGAGGATGAAAATGGAAATATTGTCTGTGAAACTATGAAGGATAATGATGTCCTTGTTCAATATAAGGTATTTGAATATTATCTTAGAAACGTGAATTTTGTTTCTTTAGACTTTGAAGTTTTGTATAATATTTAATTGTGGATATCTCTGAATTAGGCTTGGTAGGTTCCAAAGGACAATTGGTCTTGGTTAGGAAAATATTTCGGTTATAATTATTGATTTGGACTTGTCCTTAAGCAGGTCCATTGTCGAGCTATGGGTGGACAGGAAATGACTTTTTAAATTAAAATCTGGATTGTGATTTTTTTTTTTTTTTGGGGAAATTCATGTTGGTTTTCCTTTTGAAAATCTTTTGATACTGTCCAAATTATTTTGCGAAAGAGTGTTATTAATTAGGAAAAGTGTTATTAATTATGATAACTAATCTTTGTTGGCATACAAATTGAGTTCTCTATCCTAGGAATTCTAATGTTGCAAGATTGGATAATGACAATGATGATGATGAAGCAAGAGGAAACCAGATGTCTGTGACTACGCATTCCACTTCGTTGTACTTCCTTGGGTTTCATCTCATTCTTTGTTATTTATTGATGTATGCCGATAAGCAAACTCATGTTTCATTTATTAATATATGTTTATTGACCAGATATTTATTCTAAATTTGAACATTTCTCCTCATGGATATTTAAGTATTTAAGATATTTGTTTTTCTATTTTGGTAATTTCGATAATTGTTGATGAATGTTTATTCATGTTGATGTGTTTTATTTGTTTAAGGCTTCTATGTCGATAATTAAATTTAATTTTAAGGTAGGATTTTGTTTGGATGATTAAATTCAGCATTACAAATTTTTTCTTCACCAACCATATCCGTTGCTAATTTCGTGGTAAAAAATCCTTCACTGAGCTCGTGGCAAAGTTTTCGTCGCGAGTTCATGGCAAAACATCCGTCATTGAATTCGTGACAAAATATGCGTCGCTAAGTTGGTGGCAAAAAATCCGTCGTTAAGTTCATGACAAAAAAATCGTCACTAAGTTTGTGGCAAAATATCCGTCACTAAATTTGTGACAAAATATACATCCCTAAATTCGTGGTAAAAAATCCATCACTAAATTTATTGCAAAATATCTATCACTAAGTTCATGGTAAAATATCCGTCGTTGAATTCGTGGCAAAATATTCGTTGCTGAATTCGTGGCAAAATATCCGTCTCTAAGTTTATCACAAAATTTTGCGATGCCGTATTAGCCATGGAAATTTTTTCATCACAAATGCCTTTTGCAACGAATTTTCTTCATTTTTTGTCACTAAATCCGTGGCTAATACCCGGTCTTTTGTAGTGCCAGCAAATGATGGAGTGGTGAAATATTTACGGAGATCAATTGCAAACTCCACGTCAAACCCAAGATCACCCACTAGATCCTCCTTCTAGGTCTTTTTGGGATGAATCTGTCACGCCCCGACATCAGATCGAGTACGCGATAACCATCGCGTTATCCTGACATACGGACAGAATATCCCCATATATCGGGACACCGTAAGACATTCAACCTATTTATCCTGATTCAAAAATAATTCAACAACATTCAAATGACCTTTGTAGGTCATCAATTATCAAAGGCATGCAAAGTCACACAAGCAAAAGATCCACCGAATGCATCCCTGTACATGTACGCATGCAATTTGACCAACCTGGCTTTCTAAACATTTTCCAACACCATCTCATCCATATATAACTAAAAATTCAAAATAAAAGTCCAAATGTCCCATTTGAAACAATAAGTTTTGCAAAAGAAGAATATAAACAAAAATAACCAAATTTCACAATGAGCAAATATGGATTCTATCAATACTTGCCCCTCGTCATAGAACAAATATCGATTAAATCCAAACAAAAAATTAATACAAAGTTTTTCCTTTCATGGATTACACATCATCCCAAAATAAACCCTACATCATTAAATACCTATATAAATCAGTAAAAATAATTCTTCCGCAACTTCCAAGTGAAGTCTCTCTGCTAAGTATCCTCTGAAAAGTATAAAGAGAGGGATGAGTATTGAGAATACTCAGTGAGTGGAGTGCAATGGTGTTGTGACAATAAATGAGGGATGAAGGTGGAGAGATCAAAGCATAATTCATAAACAACATTATATATATATATATATATATATATATATATATATATATAATGATTTCAATAAATCAGGATAATTCAATAAACATACATCCATTTAATTTATATTTCCCAAAATCGTGAGGTCCTTTTATGAAAACACTCTCGTACCAGGTTTGGCCAAATCCGAACAAAAGTCCACCAAGGGGTTTTCATTTCATATATCTCAAAATACCAAAATCCTCTTCCTTAGCATTGAATTGTGCCTCACTGGAATACGTCCAGATATAGCTCGACATACAGCAAAGGGAATCACATTTGTCTCCCCCGCTAATCTAATCCAACCCTCAACCACGTCACCCTGTCGGGTCGCTCTGTGGAGGGAATGACTATAGCCATTAATCTCATGCACCGTTTCATTCACAAATATCCAATTCACAATTCATGTGCCAAAATTTCAACAAAACAATTTCTAAATCGTATCATAACATTCATAATTCAAATATTCCACAATATATGACGCACATTCATTTATAAATTCAATGGATGCATTTGAAATTCAAATTTTCATTTCAGACATCCCACAATCACAAAACAATTCATATAAATCACGTAAAAATCATTCAAAATCATTTATAAAATTTTTTTAAACAATTTACTTGTTTAAAGTCACAATGAACCATTCACTTACTTTTTGGGAGGATAATTACTCACAATTTTCAAATCGAACAAAATCCAACCCTTCCTCTGATTTTGAATGTCTTAACCTAAGACATTGGATACAATTTAATCATTAAATCATATACCGACACTAGAGTAAATTGGTTCCTCCCAATATATCATAATTCATATTTTCTCAATAAATTTTCGACACAGCATGTTATAGAAAAATAATCGTATCTTGATCTACACTACTCGGATTATGAAAATTTTAATTTTTACTTAAAGTTTAGACATAAAACTACAACTTTTATATTTATGTCCTTAATATATTTAAATCGTACAAAAGTATCTAAGTCCATAAATATCATAGACCAGAATTCATAACTCAATATGTGCAGTCCTAGAAAAATTATCATTACTTTCACCATACATATCAGATTTAAGGGATTCAAGTCTCACTTTAAAGATAAAACATGGATCTATAACTTTCATGTTCAGACTTAAACCTAAATCTACCTTGAATATAGCTCAAATCTGCTCTAAAATTCACTTCCAGAACAGGGAATAGAATAGATTTTTTGCAAAATTCATGTCATTTCAAAAATTCACCAAAAATTCTATTCTCAACAAAATCCTTCGATTCATATGTCATTTTAAAACTCTAAAAGTCTAGTTTCAGCAAAAATAAATCTCATTTAGTTTTCAATAGTGTAGAAGGAGTTAGAGTAGAAAGATCACAGACTACACAAGATGTCCAGATTATAAAAAAATTGATATTTCAATTAAATCTTTCTTCCCACTATTTTTCTAAGTTCAGAACCTTAATCTATATTTTGTTTACATAATTACATAATTTTTCATTCGTCCTACATGCTAAACCCAATATTTTATAACCCTAGGGTTTTCAGTTCCTCTACCAACATCCACAAATCTCAATAATAAACCGAAATCTAGTATAAATGAAGCTAAATACAAGGTTTTGAGTAATAAATTATCTTAGTTTCGAAGTCAGAGGCATTAGATTTCAAAAATTCCCAAATTTCACTTTGTGTGGATTCCCTAGCCTTCTGCCTCTTGTGAGAGAGAAAATGTAGAAGAGAGCAAGGGAGAGAGAGAGAAAATCGAGAGAGGAAACTGTGAGAGTGAGAGGCAAGAGAGAGAGAGAATGAGGAAAAAAAATAACACAGTCGGGTGAAGAGAGTAGGAAGAGTAAAGTAGTTTTGTTTTCTTTCCTTTTCTTTCTCTCACTGTTTCTCGGTGCTATAGAATCCTTTGGGGAATCCAACGAGAAATCCTACACCCGCTTCTATAGAGACAAAGCAGGAGAAATTTTTAGATTGGTGTAAGAAAACAAAATGGTGACCGAATATGAGACAGAGTTTAGGGAGCTATCTACATATGTTCCAGAAATCATCAACTCCGAAGAGTCCTTATGTGATAAGTTTAACACAGGCTTAAATTTGAATATAAGGGAAAAGATGTTGGTGACCGAATTCTATACATATAAGGATATGTTCAATTGGCATTGCGGACAGAGGGAATGGTGACTGAGCGGAGGAAAAAGTCATGGCCAGAAAAGTCCAGATTTACATCCGGCAAAGGCTATAAGAAGAATAGGAGTACGGGCCCCAATTGTGGTGTCTTTATTTCTAGGTCTGTTGGCTCTCCACAAGGCTAACGATCACCTTAGTTTGGTACTCTCACAGCTAGTGTCACCTCCGAAAGTAAGACGGTGAGAAGGAAAGACCATTGCCCAAATTACAAGAATTTCACTTAGGGATTTGTAAGGCACCACGAAGACGCTACCGGTGTAGAAAAGAAGGGCATTTTCGCAATGTTTATCCCGAATTGGGTCTAGGCCAACATAGAGACCAGTCGAGCCGAGGCTACTCAAGTGGCTCATAGAGTGATCAATCAAACGTGTCTACACTATCGGTTAGTACCACTCCACGGATGGAGACCGAGAGCAATATAGTAGTTGTTCCTTCTCAACATTCCCAACCAAAGATTCAAACGAGAGTCTACACAATGGCTAATGAAGAGACCCAGATCAATCTGGATGTGGCCAAGACTTAAATTTTGATGATTTAGAAATCATATTATGATTTAGAAATCATATTATGAATGCCACATAACTTATGACATTGGGAGAAATTAGTGGTAGATGATTTTGGGTTGCTTAAAGTAGGGTGAAACTTTGTGGGAGAAGGTAAGGGATATTAAAGAGAGAAAATGTACATTTCTATGAAAGATTTTCAGTTGGATGGCACAAACCAAATCTTCCTTTTTGCTAAGAAGAGAGTGAGAATTTTGTACAGTATGGGGGCTGCCAACTATAAATGAGATTTTAGATTAATTTGGCTTCCTAATTAAGTTAGGAAAAAGGTAACTGTAAGTTTATAGTGAACATTACTTTTCTTTTTGTAGGTTCTTTAATTGGTGTTAGGGAGTCTAGTATTTGTCAGAATTTTCTTATAAGTGTGCTGATGGTTGTTTATGAAAATTTATTTCAATTTGCAGAGCTATTTTACACCTGATGAAATAGTTTATGATATTATAGTTCAACATTTCATTTTAACCTTAATGTTTAGTTGAAATCTAGAATATTCAAGTAAACCACCAGTTGTTTAGGAGGTGCTTACGATTCAATCTGAACCCTAAGGATTGGGAGGCACATTAGAGGTTTTCTTTCTTATTGTGCCAGTGGGAGTGGATAAAATTTTGTTGGATGGCATAGTCGTGGGAACCTTGCCTAGTGCTGTTTTATTAAGGAAAAAATGAAAACTATGTGAACCATATATATTTCTTTGGTTTTCTATTTGCTTACTTCTTGCAGGGTGGAAGCATTGTAAATACCTCATGCTTAGTAAATTGAAACTTGAATTGAAGAAAGAAAGAAATTACGGTATTTTCATTTTTGGCCTACTTTGTTGATTAATTAGTTGAAAAGCAAGGGAAAAGAAGTCTTTAAGTTACATGATAAATGTAGGGCTTTTCTTTTAACCAATTGAATTTAGATCTAGTTGAGTATGTCATATTGCTCCTTATAGTATTACTGGACTTACTTTACATTTTAAATATACTATTAGGTTTATTTAAATAATTTATATAGTCCACATTCAAACGCTTATCTCCTAAATTGTGAAAAAGTATAACTAGTTTGTTCTGGTTACATTTCATTTACGATGTAACTTTGGCAGAGAAGAGAAGCTTATAGTTAAGCGAATTGATTAATGGAAGTTCTTAGTTGGAATGTTGATACTTTTGGTGATAAAGGGAAGAATAAGAGAAAGAATAGAAAGGTGAAGGAAAATGTTGTCTCTATCCAGGAAACCAAACTTGAGGTGAATGTTAAATTGATTAATGCCTTTGGGATTCAAGAAATAAAGATTCGAAGTGTCTCTCATCAAGTGGGTCTTTAGGCAAGTTAGTTTCTAAGTCTCTTGGGATATAGAGGATTTAAAAGAATCATGTGTTAAATCCTTTTCTTTCATATCCACCATGGAATGAGCCAACATTACATAGATCTCGTTCACAATGTTTATGATGATGAAATTAGTATAAGAATAATAGAAAACCATGTCAGGTAAGCATTATGAATAACACCTTGATTATTGATGTTGGTTGTGTGTAGTAGTATTAAGCATATTGATGAATTTGGTGAAGGTGTCCTTATGCAAATGGTATACCTTAGAATTAAAGTCTAATTCTAGTTTCTAGATTTGAGAATTTTTATTAGTTTATTTGGTAGAGAACTTGAGAATCTGAAAAATGTTGAGAAGATGACTTGAGAGAGCAAAAAGTCGATATGAAAATAATGTCTCCACCTTTTTTATGTATAAATTTCTGACGAAATTTTTTTTTAAGAGAATAAGTGTTGTAATACTGAAAATTCAGTGTTAAAAATTTTCATAAAATCTTTCTTGTATATTAATAGAAAAAATTGGTTGAGATCGATTTTAGTTTATAAATAAAAGTATAACATTGAAAAGTTCAATCATGGTGTTGATAAAAACTAATTAAGTTAACGAATCCTTTTTTTCTTTTTTAAAAAGATTTTGCGTAATCCAATAATTACCTTAATCCTATTCCACATCATATTTGCTGATTTTTAATTCAAAATGCCTATCCAATTTACACAGAGCGATAATTCAACTAATCCTATTAAAAAAAAAATCATTTTGCTAACCTTAAAAACTAACAATAATTGTCTTCCATGTGTCAGTGAGAACACAGCAGAATATCATGGGTATACGGCGTAGCAGCAGCATGGGACTTATGCAGAGTTTTCCTCAAAAAATTGGCTAAGATTTGGAAATTCCCATGGTGGTCATAAAAAATGTCCTATCCACTTCTTTGTAGTGTTGCATTACCAATACAGAGAGAGTATCCCCTTGGAAGTCTGGGGATGCAAGCATGTCACCTACCAACCCCAGCTCATTATTCTCAGCCCATTCAACCATAGTTTCATCAATTAAAACCCCATACCCTTGTCTCCGACCAAGCATTATAAGGTCATAGTTTCCTTCTAAAGATCCTATTCTTCGCCATACATCAGCGCTGTCCTGGGCCTTGATCTCTTCGTACATAGAACTTTCATTAGTGGCATTCTTGTTCTTAAATTCATTCATCAACGTTTCATCAAGATGCCTCTCCATTAACTCAGATAGCCCATTCTCCAATGGATTCATATCAAGATTAGGTAGCTGAAAGTGATAGACAACGATGGTTACTCCAGGGTGACTTGACATGCGAATGGCATATGCTAGCGCTTCACGGTCATCTGCCCCACCTAGGAAAATGACTGCAACATGGTAGGAAAACTTCAAAGCTTTCATCTGATCACCGAAGCCTCTATCTACAAGGATGCCAACTGTGCAATATGCGTACGCTTGAATATGAGTATTAACTTCATGTAGGGCATTGAATTTTGCATCATAAGCTTGATGATGGCTCTTGTGGAACGGAACAATAATTAGGTTTGTAGAATTATCAAAGGCTAGCTTGCAGACACTCGCGTGCATGCTTTTGTATGGCACAATCAAAGTGAAGGGCTTCATTGTGACTTCATGGAGAGAGTTCGTTGAGTAATTCCTAAAAGCATTCATAATTTGATCACAGGTTGAAGGATTGTATGAATCCATAGGCTTGTAGGGAGCAAACACCGGCGCCATCCTGCAAGCTAGCTCAACAATATATACAACAAAAACAAATAATGGGGTCTCTCCAACCGGGTTTGAAGCTTCCAAGAGTGGAATGATGGTCTTAACATTTTCCTCAAAGTAAATGCATGAAAGTATTCGCAATTCAGCATTATGTGGGGCTGTTTGTATTGATTTGCCACCTCCTTCCAGAGCTCTCTCAAATTCCTTTTCCGGTTTATATAGGAAGTTTATCAAGGGAGCTACAATGGCGGTCACTGACAAGGTCGCTATCAACAATTCAGCATAACATTCACTACTTCCGATCTCCTGCAAAAATGTATTGAACAAATTTAGGATTTTGTACCATTTGTCTGATATAAATTGTATTTAAAAAACTTAAAATTTTTCCTAACATTTCTATAGGTAATGTTTCTCAGAGGAACGGTGGTTTTGTAAGAGAACCGGAATTACTTTAACTTTTCAGAATTTTACCATTAAAAAGTTCTTTTAAAAAAATTTTAAATGGCTTATATTTATTATTACTATCATCCCAACTGTCATTTTTGTATATATCAATGCCCATGTGAATTGAAGAAATCTAGAAACTTAACTATTACCTAAAAAATTAGTTTTAAGCCATGTTGGACAAACCTGTTCCAGCTAAACATATATAGAGAGAGAGGGAAGTAAAGTTCTAAGTTCTGTAAATCCAACTCTTAAGATGTAGAACACTAGAGCAAGAGTTTGATAAGTGACAGTTGTTTTTGGTCTTGAACGAAGAGGATCTGCGCTTGATTCTCACTTGCGGGACTTCTCATGCCCTTTTATTTTTCCTTTCGCTAATACCCTACTGCGTTCATATGCCTCCCTTTGTATGGGAGGAAGAGAGAGAGAGAGAAGTAATACCAGAACTTCTACGGAAAAAAAAGAATTAGGTAACTTTTAGATTAATAACCAACTTTTTTTAGTGAATTGAATTGAATGCGTTAGGATATAGAATCAAACCTTGTGTTTCACCCAAAGCATAAAGCCCACAATCTCTGACCATCCTCTTATATTCATCATGAGGCCAAGACAGAAAGACTGCCTGTAACTTTTACCACAAAAAAGTCGTGAAGCCAAAACAACTCCCAGAATTTTTGCTATGCAAGTGCCAAGGATGATGATCATAACCTTCTTAAGCATGTCCCATTTGAAATCGGACACAGCAGCCATTTCTCCAGAGGCTAGAAAAAAGCAGGGCATTAGAACAGCGGTAACAAAACATTCAGCCTTGTGTGTCAAAGCCGTGCCTAAAGGTGGTCCGTCCGGTATAACCAAACCAAGAAGTAGCGGTCCACCAATGAATGTAATCCCCATCATTTCCGTCATGAATGAAAAAGCTGGAACCAAACCCAGAATTATCAGCGCATAAAACTCTTTAATTGGTTCTCCTTTAGGTGTTCTCCTCAGAATCAACAGAACCGCCGGGCGTATAATATAAATTGCAAAGGTTATCCAAGTAAGTGAGCAAAGAGCAGCATTAATTGGTTTCATTTTGTTAGCGGATTTATCTGTGAGATTTTGTAGAAAAAAAGCTTCCAGTGCCATTAAACAAAACCTAATCAAATCACCGAGTGTGGCAGATAACATTGCAAGGTTTCCCAACTCAGAAGTTAACAGGTTCATTTCATCTAAGGCCTCGGCGAGGACAGGAAATGAAGTTGATGAGAAGGAGCTGGCTAAAAAGAGAGAGAGCATGGTATCAGATTTGGTAGTATTGGGACCTTTTTGAACCAGATATGCCATAATATTATATAGCAAGGGAACGGTAATGGCCGCTGTAGTTATAGACCAAACCTTTCTTCCTGCCCTCAAAGCAATGCTTAAGTCCATTTTTAGTCCAACAAAGAAGGCAAAATATGCTACTCCAAGGTATGCCCATGTTTGCATCACATAATATGCTCTTGGTGGAAGCTTTGCCCCGTTGAATTTTTCCGCCAGTGCTATGATAATTCCAGCCTGGAAATCAAGATTTCTTAGGTTAGCCACTCGTAGATTTAGGGAGATGGAAATGTAAGCAACCAGATCATGGACTAAAATCTGAATCATTACACCTTCCTTAATAATGTCTAATAAAATGCTTTTTGTGGTGTTTCCAGAGTTTAGTAGTGTATAATTTTTTGTGATATAATCTTAATTAATGTTTGTCTATAAAATTTGACAGAAAGCAATTTGTTTCGGGGAAAATAAATTATATAGATTTTATTGAGAAAAGGAAAAAAATACGTTTCCCACCACAAATGGTTGTAAAATAAAAAAAAAAAATGATATTCGAAGATAAAGATTGTGAAAATCAATTGTGAAGATTTCCATGCATAGCAATAATATAGCATTTTTCTTTTAAAAAAAAAAAAGAAAAATAAAATGTTAGTTTTGACGTTTTGAGTTGAGAATAATTTCACTGCATGCAGGTGATGTGTGAAGAAGAAGAACATTACCAAGATATTGCAAAGAAAACGGGGTTGACTCAGGGGCCGAAGAAGAAAGTAGAGAAGTCTGGAGATGAGGAAGAAAAGCACAATCTTGAACATCAATAAAGGAGCCGTGTGTTTCAGAGGATCATCTCCAGAAAAATACCCTCCCGATGTGGTTGCATCTATAAGACTCCCAAACTCTTCACAAGTCCAATTCCCCGTCAAATCCATTTACCCCCGCGGGGGGGGGGGGGAGAGAGAGAGAGAGAGAGAGAGAGAGAGAGAGAGAGAGAGCTAATGTTGAGGTGACTCTGTATTTCGTGGGCGTGGAGGGAAAAGCAATCTGGGAAAAGCCCGACAGCAAAAGTTGAAAATCTAATAATAGAAAAATGCCTGAGGCATTTATATAAAATATGGAGTGGTTTAACTGTTACAGCTGATTTGAAGAGGTTTTACCGTTACAACTGATAACAGAGGATTTTACCTTTTTTTTTCTTAATAAGAAAAGATTTATCAATATCTAGAGTGTTATGACTAGGTTTGAATAGGTTTTACTGTTATAACTGATTATAACAGGGGGTTTTACCTTTTTTGTCTTAATAAGAAAAGATTTATCAATATCTAGAGTATTAAGACTAATGAGGTAAAAACTGACGAGGATCTAAAACCTAAGTGTATGTTTAGTCGTAAAAAATAAGGATATTTTGTAGAAAATATTTTTTAAAAAAATAAAACTGTGTTCAAATATTCTAGTTTTTAATTTTTGAAAATGAAAATTAAAATACACGATTTCTAATTTTATGAAGCAAAATAGGAAAAACCCAGAAGTGTTTTCTATTATTTCAGTTATAAATAAATCTGTGTTTTTTAAAATTTTTTAAAATTTTAGAAAAAATTAGAGATAGGAAAATATATATTTTTTGAATATATTTTCTAAATTTTTTATTCCTTTTTTTTAGATAAAAAAATATTAAAAATTAAAAATTAAAAATTAGAAAACGTTTTCTATAACTAAACGCTAAATATTTTTTGTTAGGACCATGCTGACCCCTTTGATTTTTATTTTTATTTTAATTAAAATTTCCTATGAAGAGACGCTATTGAAAATTACACAGCAGATTTTCCAGAAACTATCCAAATTCCAACTTTGAAAATTCTTTTAAAAGATTCGATATATTTTAAGAGTTGTCAAAATTTTTCACTTATTATGAAAAAATATTATTTTTAATTAATTATCACGAAAAATATTAAACGCATTTGAAAGGAAAAGAGGATTAAATAAAATATAAAAAAACGAATGTAAAGGTACATAAATTTTTCTCATAATATCTATTTGAATTCTAATAACGCATTTTGTTAAGAAATGATTCTCATAAGAGATTTATTACCTTGATTGATTTCTATTGAGGTTTCGTTAGTATAGTGGGAAGGGTATTAAAATATGATACTAAGCGTTTGGATTTGAATCATAGTAGTGATAAAAATAACGTTGGGAGAGTCCTTTTCGAATAAGAAACTGATAGCGACTCGATCTAAATTAGTCAAAATAAAACTCGAGATACTAAACTGTGGATCAAGTTTAGAATATAAAAAAAAAATTACCTTGACTCTAATTTTGAAAAGAATATCATTTGAGCCGGACCAAACAAAAAGCCAACTCCTAGATCGACTCTTCCTACCCATTTTGACTAGACATGGAACTGGACTGGCCCGGTCCGGTTCACTGTCGATTCCCGGAACCGCGGGTTGGGTTGGCAACGGTTCCTAGGTCAGTGTGAGCCAGGTCGGGCCGGTTCAGTGTCTGTCCCAAGCCGGGCCGGGCCGATTCGGGTTACTGTTCATCTCGATCTGATTCATGGGCCAGGCTTTTCTATACTGTCTGGACTGGTTTTTTGGCCCAAACCGGTCCAGTGACATCCCTTTTTTTTTGTTACTAAAGATATTTGAATTCTAGACTATGGGTTTGAAGGAGAAAGACGTGACTATTAGATTTTTTCCTCAAAACATTGGGTCTTTTTCTACTATTTCATTTTGAATAAATTAATGTTGCGTTTGAGAATGAATCCCCATATTTGTTTATTTATTTTATTTATTTATTATTTTTTTAATCTAAACGAGTAACCTTAATTATTGGGATAAGATCTAGATTATTGTTTGTTCTTATTATTGTTAAGAATGAATCCCCAACTTTCCATACTCAACTTTCTTTTTTTTAATAATTAATTGGTACTTAGAACACTATTTCAATTAATCTGATTCGAGTATTGTTAAGTTCAATTTAAAGAAAACTCTCTCAAAATAAACTTTTTATTTTCAAATTTTTATCCCAAAATTTATTAAAAAATTTAATATTTTTACCCATTAATTAATTTCATATGACCGTGTGCTTTTTGGTTTGAAAGCTAAGTTTGATTACTCGGGTTGTTTATGTATAAATTGTTTTCTTTCCAATAGATGTTGCTACCTGGGACGTTTGGTTTCACGAAAAAATTTTATAATTTTTATTGGTATTAATATTTGTAAATTTTTAATTATCGGATTATTATGCAACATTATCATTTTTATAAGATAGAACAATAAAATAATTGATAATTATTGGGTCATGATTCAATAGTCATAAATTCATAAAGAACTTCAGATTATAGAAAATCTTTTAGTTTCCTCTGTGAGAAAGTTGTTCAAAAAAATTCCACACCTCAAGACTTGACTCAAACAAGAGGCTCATTTTTTTAGCTTCGCGGCGGTTTACTAATGAACTTGGTAAAGTGCTGGGATTTTTCGTAGAAGCACCGCGTGTCAAAGTTCAAAAAGACAAAGTCATTTCACCCTTGACCCGACCACTCCGCTAGTTCTTCTCCCCGCTTGCATTGAAATGCAACAGATGTTGTATGCTTCCTGACCCAACTTCAACGGCGGCTTTAAGCAGAAAGTAAAACCAAACCAAAAAGAAAAAAGAAAAAAGAAAAAATACATGCATAGAAAAGCATTCTTTTTACTAGTAAAAGAAAGCCCTATATCAAATCTCATGAAGCTTTACTTTTTAAATAAATAAATCACATATTTAATCTTGAAATCCATATAAAAATAAATTTTCATACCAACTTGTCTTTTAACTTATAATAGCATGATATACGTAATAGTTTTTTTGGTAGGTACCGGAAATGAAATATTTTTATGAATATATTTTAAGTTGAATAAAAATAATATTTTAAATTAAATGAAATAATATTTATTTAATATATAAAATTAATAAAATTGTATTGGACAACTGCCCCTCCTACTTGGCTTCGCCACCGGGTTGGTAGACTGTTTAGTAATTAGCATATGGTACCAAATGACATAGGTCATTCATTACGTCTGCTACTTTTTTTCTAATGGTATATACCACAGGATCCACTTATAAAGAAAAAGGCATCTGGTCATGGAAAGAAGCCAAGTTGTGTTAGATAAGAGTTTGACTCGGTTTGAGTCTTGGCCTCCAGGCTTTTCAAGATGGATTTGACCACGTTTTAGGGGCTTTTCCAGTGGACCCGTTTGAGCCTACTTACCAACTTTTCATGTGTGTATGGAATTATGTGCCCAACAAACATTTATAAAAGAAAAAATGCATTTCAAACCTGGGTTTTTTTGTTGCTATCATTGTCTTACATTTTTTTTTTTTATTGCACAGAAGGGGATTAACAATTTATATAAGTAAGATGGCATGGACCACCCTATTTTTAAGTTTATTTCATGATTGCAGCTTAGGCAATCTTCCTTAATGCTTAATTTTTCGAGGCATATTTTACTCAAAAGTTGGTATGAAATTCAATTGATGTGGGTATGCCAACCCCCAACTAAAGGGAAAGATTAATTAAAAAACACAGAAACAGAAGAACAGGAAAAAGGAAATTAAAGAAGAAAGTTGGGTGGGAAAGTGAAGGAAAAAGGACCCCTTTAAAGTCGAGGTAATAGTTCACCTTGTCATTGTTAATCTTCACATTAACATTTCGTTGAATTAATTTTAATTTTTCATAGCCTACGTTTAGATCATTTTGATGAATTTTCTATCTCTGGAAACAAAAAATGAAGTTATTCTTGAATAATTTAAAATCTCATTTAGACATGGCTCATGTTTATTTAAAGACATTGTTAGCTATATTTCTCACATGAAAAAAAAATCATTATTTTGTGGTAACGGGTAATAAATGGTAAAAAAAATATTAAAAAGATTTAATTAAGAAAATTTATAAAAGGAAGAACACAACAAATTGGTGAATTTTGGCTGTGACGTATTGTATTCTTGTACTTTATTTGAGCTTAAAACTTTGGACAAGTCACCAGTTGTTCGAAAATCTCTTGGAGTACCTGAATTTGTAGTTTTTTTTTTTTTATTCCTTCTCTCTCCTTCCTTTACCACCTCTCCCAGTACCAGAATGATTATCCCTGCCCGATGGGTCTACATCCATCCCTGAATGTTTTCAGTACTGTTCACTTCCCCGCCATTCTTGTGACAGTCACCCCCAGCGTCCAGACCCAGAAATAAATTTTCTCGTTGTGAGCATTCGGCACAGGTATCGGTCTGGGAAAGAGTGAGTGGATCACCACTAGTGAGGATCTCCCCCCAAACTTTGAACATTCACAGAATTTGGAAATGGATGTCATAATTTCAAAGGGAAGGAAGATCTTCTTTCTCGGAAGGGGAAAGAAGATTTATAGCCCCATCGATAGCTATCTGTATAAGTGTGACGCGGTTGTCGATTTCTTTGACTCTGTCCATATCCGGAAGGACAATTTAATAGGTGTCACATATAGATGGAGAGAAAGAGGGAGAGATTTTGGGGATAACATTTGGAGCTATAAAAATGATGTTGTGTTTGAACACAAACTTTTCCTCACTTACCAAACATCTTTGAGACAGTCATTCACAGGGCTGATGAGTTCTCTCCAACAACCCCTTCAATGACCGAAAACTATTGCGTATTTCATATGTGATGGGACTCGTTCAAAAAACCTAATATGATGAGTATTTAGTACCGTAAAATCATGACTATAAAGACATATCACGTCTAGACATGTCAATAAATAATGATCAATCTCCCCAAAAGATGTACACGACATAACACACCGAACGATTGCCATCAGCTAACCAATTCCTAGCCTTCAGAGGCCATCGATGTTCCAAATGATGACATTGCTCCCACCACATCGGTAAGAGGCTCGATGCAACTCCTATAGGTAAGAAATCCTACACACACCATCCTAATAAAGAATGAAACTCTCAAATCTAATCGATAAGAAAAAAAAAATTTCTCTGTATCGCTAAACTTCCTAAACAATAAAGATCACGAATCTCCCAAATATTTTCACTATCGAATTCCAAAATTTACAAACCCCTTCGTAAGGAAATTAGGGTTGTAACACCTCGCGTACGCACGGCTCTTGCGGTACCCATGCATAAAAGTCTTCGCATCACCGAATCCCAAGTACACTCTCTGAAACTTAGCACTCGGGACACAAACCACAGGGAAACCAGCTTTCTCTCTTTCCCCCTCTCTTACTCTTAGTTTGTTTTATTTCTATCGAAAACTACAATTTCTGACTTGAATCTCGGATCTTCCCCCGCCAGAGCATTCTCTAACGGTCTTTTGCAAGTTTCCAGCTATTCCCTCAAGCAGACGATCAAGTCGAAAGGAGTTGGTATCTATGAAATCAAAACTCACTTTCAACAGATTGGTATCGTTCATAAGAATAGACTAGTGCAATCTCAACAAACTCCCCAAATTACCAAACAACCATGCCTCTAAAAAGGAGAACTAGAGTCGTCTCGAAGGCTACATTCGTTGTAGAGGGGCACACTACCACCCCCACTGATGCCACTCTCCCAAGGACACCCGCTCACTTTATCAAAAATCGTGTTGTTCATTCTTAACCCGCTTGCCCGGAGCAGGTTCCTCAACCTGCACCTCAGGAACCTCTAATTGTATCTCCTGTGCCGGTATCTCCTGAACGGGCCAATCGCCCCCAGTAGAAAAACTAGAGTCTAAAATACAAAACATGAGCAAACAGTTAGAAGGACTTAGTCGTACCATTAGTCAGAAGGACAATCCTCCTTAGGAGGATCCGAACATGTATTCCCTCAACGACAAATGCCCCCACTGAATTATGAACAATTGGCGACTTCCCACCATGATCTGGAGGACTTGAGGAGACAGATCAAACAACTCGTTGCTGACGAACTTAAGTGGGCCAATACCCAAGGAGGATTCGATAGCAATGCGAGGCGTATTTCATGATCAGTCGGGGACCCAAGAGAAAGTCCACCTCCTTACTGTCGCAATTGCAAAGGGATAATGAACTCTTAAGGGATTTCTTTAAAAAATTCAAGGCCGAGATGATGAAAATCCCTGCTTTAGACCATTTTATCGCATTAGCCGTGTTACTCATTAGGTTACGCCCTTCAAGCATGAAAACCTCGATCACAAAAAACCCATCTTCTACCATCCAGGAGGTTTACTCCCATGCTAAGAAGTACATTGTGGCCGAAAACACCAAAATATTTGATCGATGCAAAAACCGATCATTCCGAAGAGAACGCAGCCGATCACCCCGACAGTCTTTACCAAAAAAGAATCAATCGGATCCTCCACCTCCGCGAAGGTTCAATACCTACACCCCTCTGAATGAGACTCTTAGTTAGGTTTTACTCTAGATCAAGGACAAATTATACGTCCGATAGCCTCCCAGCCTATGGAGCATGATCCTAAAAGAGACAAACTAAATACTGCCACTTTCATCGTGATTATGGCCATATTATCGATGATTGCAAAAAGTTTAAGGATAAACTAGAATTCCTTATGCGAACTGGAAGGCTGCAAAAATTCATTCGCATGGAAGGAATGAATATACCCTCTCTGGATCAGCGCACGCAGCCATGGGAAAACGAACCAAAGGACCAGCCGATTACTCAACTACTAACCAATCGACAGGATGGAGTAATCCTCCAAATTCACAATAAACAAACTCTCCATGAGCCTTACCTCCCGTCCAGTGTCTTTCCTATTGATGACTTGGGCCCTCAAGATTATTCATGGAGGGGCGAAGTTAAATACCTAATTGCGCCTATCTTCTAATCACCCAAAGTGCCTTCCCCTACTCCATAAGAGATACTAATGACTTATGTCAATGAACAATCAAAAAGCAAATGACCGATCATTGGTTTCACCAATGAGGACTTAACTAGGGTTGACTCAAATCGCCATGACCCCTTCGTCATCACTACCAAAACTGGCCAGTATGAAGTCAGAAGGATCTTCATCGACCAAGGAGTAGAATATAACCTCCTTTACTAGGACGCTTTCCAATGGATGGGCCTTGGTCCCACACATCTTTAACCTCACATGGGCCTGGTCAAAGGGCTTTTGGTGAATGGATATATCCCGAGTGCATTATTTCACTTTCGGTCACATTTGGCTCACTGCCAAATCATACGACAACTACTACGATATTCAACGTGGTTAATCTTCATTTCCTCTATAATGCTATTTTGGGTAGATCAGGCTTGAACACCCTATAAGCCCTTCCCAACACTAAACATATGAAAATCAAGTTCAAAACCCCACACGGGATTGGAACGTTGTCTCGGGATCCAGAACCCTTGGCATCTACATTCAAATGACTAACCAAGTATGCTCTGGTTGCCTCACTTTAAGGTTTTTACATTATAGCAGTAGTATTTTTCCTTTCATTGGCTAATACACATGATTACTTTATCGTTTGCATTCTATCGTATAATTCGTATCAGTTATTTCCTATCAAATGAAACGTGTCATCAATAAGGAATGTAACTCCCCAAATGAATAGACACGGCTCATTCCTATCGGTTGTTTCTTATCAAATGAAACGTACTGACAATAAGCGATGTAACTCCCTGAATAGGTCGGCACGGCCCATTCTTATCGTTTGTTTGCTATCAAACAAAACGTACCATCAATAAGAGATGTAACTTCTCGAACGGGTAGGCACGGCTTATTCCTATCGGTTGTTTTCTATAAAATGAAACGTGCCGACAATAAGGGATATAACTCCCCGAATAGATAAGTACGTCTCATTCCTATCGTTTGTTTCCTATCGAATGAAACATGACGTCAATGAGGGATGTAATCCCCAAACAAGTAGACACGGCCCATTCCTATCCGTTGTTTCCTATTGAATAAAATGTGTCAACAATAAAGGATGTAACTCCTCGAACAGGTAGGCACAGCTCAATCCTATCGTTTGTTCTCTATCAAATGGAACGTATCGTCAATGAGGAATGTAACTTCCCAAATAGGTAGCCACTGCCCATCCTACCGCTTAATTCCTAATGAGAGATATACCTCATCGATAAGAGACTCTCCTAAAGAACGTCCCTATCTTGTCCTTTCAAACGAATCTTAACAGACATACCCTATCAAAAGGATAGAATTCCCTAGCACATTCGAGCCTAACGGCGGGTCCCCCAATAGAGACAATGTGCCCTTAAATGGGCCGTTATTTTCCAAGTAGTCCGAAATGATAAAATAAAACCAATGAATCTATCTTTATCACTTGAATGATCAGGGAAATGTTCCCTAGAGTCAATACACATCAAACACAAGAATACGAAATGATTTTCCATTGAACTTCATACAAAATTCAAGAAGTCAGCAGTACAAGGGTCACACAGAATCAGAAGGGATAAGAGGGAAGTGTTAGTGCCTCCAGAGGTAAAGACTCCATCGCAACTGCGATAGGTTCGATAAAAATGCCGATCGGATCTGTGGGGACCATGTCTTGGTCTACTACCCCCTGACTAATAGTCCTTTCGCTCGGGGGCAAAGCTCCCTCCAAGCCGAACCTATGGAGTATCTCTTCAGCGCATCTTAATCTCTTGTTTAGTTTATGTTGGGTATCCTAAAAGCAACAGCACTCCTAGTTAAAGATTTCTTGGACTCAATTACCTTCTGTTCCGCCACCTGAAGAAAATTTTCACGTAACCGGACTAGCAGCTCAGCAGTTTGCAAGCACACTTCGCGAACTTTCACCTCAGCTTCCAGCTTCTTACAATGCTTTTGGGACAAGGCCAAATCAAACCGTAGGCTCTTCATTTCCTCCTCTTTCTCAGCCAACGAGGCTTTAAGCAACACCTTCGCACCAATGCTTTTTCCCCTTTGATCAAGAGCATTTTGTAGTGCCGAGACCTAAATGCCTAGTTGATTGCTATGGTCCTCTAAGTGTCCTATCATCTGTTTCCTCTGTCATTCCTGAAGCTCTGCCAAGGTCTTTGTTTACAAAAATCGATTGAATCAATCAATGATGAAGAAAATACAAAATGAGATGAGCCCAAAGAAAATAATACCATCAAGTTGAGAGACTTAAGAGCACCGCCGACCTACTCCGAGGACATCCTATATAACTCCAGGTCACAGTGATGAAAATCAAGTCGATCAACTATTCTCTCTGCCTTGGCTAAGTCCACATAACTATATTGCCTATTTCCCACACTGATTGTAACCATTCCCCTCTCCCTCAAACCCTTATCGCTATGAAAGGACTAAATGGGAATAGAATGAGAAATGGCAGTGCTATCAGGTACCTTATGTTTTTCCTTGCATGAAGGCCACAATGGAATAGCATATAACAGATCAGACATTTCTACCACCGATACAGCTCGGGCCTCTGTCCTTCTCAGTGGTCTCACTTCAATGATAGGAGGCGGGACATGCTCGGGTCCCCCCATTTCAGATACCTTTAGCATGTTAATGCTTTCATTATCGGCCGATGACGAATGATTGACCCCGCTTGGTTCGGCATCCACCAGCTCGGAATACCTTGACAGAGTAAAGGACGCATACTCTTTAGTTTCCTTCGTTCTTCTGCGCACTTCTTCCGCTAAAAACTCGAGTAGTATAATTTTTCTCCTTTTTGTCGAGGGAGACATGAACCTTGGTTGGGCCTCAAATGCCCCATCAGTCCCCTTCGAAGGTTGCTTGGCATTCAGACACTCCCTCTTAACAGTCATGGCCTCTTTCAATAGAGTATCATCCAGGAAATTTAGAGTATCAATCAAATCGATCTCCCTCTTTTTGACTAGAAGAGGCCTATCAATTTTTGTTTTCTCCCCTATCAGCATACCTGCCAATGACAGCATTTGATTGTCCATCAAGGACTCTGCACAGATGGTCCTTCGGGTAGATTTACAGTAGCTGCCGACAGACCACATAAAACGAAAATAGGGGGAAGGAGCTGAAGGCTTCAACTCGATAGAAGTCCTCCCATCGACCCTAGGGAGCGCTGGTGCGAGATCATTATCCCTAAACTCCACGAAGAAGTATTTATTCATCCAACTCTTATCGACGGACTCTTTATAGTAAAACCCCTAGTCGGACTCAAACTGGGTCTGCAACTTATACCAACCTCAGGTAAAGCCATTGCCCCCACATCTCACCAGAGAAAAAATAGCCACCAAAATCTCAAAATCAAAATAAACGTGACAAAACTCTAACAAGGACATCATAACCACAACTAAACACCAAGTGCTAGAAATCAATAAAGTTGAAAATATATTCCAACGACGCAATACCTTAGCTAATGGGGCAATATACGGCACTTTCAAGCCAAATTTTACTGACTGTTTGTATATTGGAACACATCCCTCGAGCACGCTGTTGGCTCTATCTACATCTGTAGCCGACACCAGAATATGATCGTCGCCCATCAACATGTCAGTTTGTACTTCTTGAAGCTCTTCCATCATCATGACGTTTCTAATATCTTCAATGTCAGGATAAATCTAAGAAACGAACCTCTCACCATTTTCCTCAAAAAAGATCTCTTTTACACAACGATGACCCGCAAGAGAACAAAACGAAAGTAAAGAGAGAAGGTGTCTAATTCCCTCTTACAATGAACTTTATAAGGAATACTAAAGATGATTCATAAAACGTGAAACGATACGTGTCACACTTAGAGTTTCCTATCTTTTCGATGATCACTACTTATGGTGCTTTTCTCATGAAATGACAGTACAAGTCGAGAGCAAATGATGGGACCCATTCAAAAGACCCAATACGATAAGTACTCACTACCATAAAGTCATGACCTTTAAAGGCATGTCGCTCTTAGACGTGTCAATGAAAGGGGATTAATCTCCTCAAAGAATGGACACAGGCTAATACACCGAGTGATTGCCATCAGCTAACCAATTAGTGGCCTTTAGAGGCCTTCGATATCCCAAGTGATGACATTGCTTCCACCACATCGGTAAGAGGCTCGGTGCAACTCCTATCGGAAAGAAATTCTACGCGCACCATTCTGATAAGGAAAGAAACCTTCAGAATCTAATCAACAAGGGAAAAAATCTTCTCGTATCGCTAAATTTCCTAAATGTTAAAAATCACGAATCTCTCAAATATTTTGACTATCGAATCCCGAAATTTTCGGATATTTTCGTAAAAAAACTAGAGTTGTACACCCCAGGTACACACAGCTCTTATTGCTCCATGCATAAAAATCTTTGCATCACCGAAACTCAGGTACACTCTCTAAGACTTAGCACTCGACACAAGCGACATGGAGACCAACTCTCTCTCTAGTTCTCCCCTCGCTTGCTCTCTGTTTGTTTCATTTCTATTGAAAATCATTATTTCTAATTTGAGCGTCGGAACCTCCCTCACCAGAATATTCTCCGACAATCTTTTACCGATTTTCAGTCATTCCCTCAAGCAGTCGAACAAGTTGAAAGGAGTCGATATTTATAGAGTTGAAACCTACCTCTAACAATATAGAACCATTCCTCCCCAATATAGGTACCCTAACGGGTCTGCCTTAAGAGAATCCTGGTCCAGCCTCTAGGGGTGAGCTGATTGGGGGTAATTTTAGTTGATAAATTATTTTGGACAAAATGAAGGTTTGAGGTTGAAGTTGAACGGGGTATGGACGGGGATGACATGGGGAGGGAGAGAGAGAGAGAGAGAGAAACACTGGTGTTTGCTTGGTCCAGTAACTAGTGAGGTTGTATACGTAATTGCGACTTCTTAGCATTGAATACATGATTTATAGTTGGAGCACTCCTACTCCTACTTGCCCAACACCTTACTTGTCATTTAACTACTATTATTTTCCATGGTATCGCCTAAGTTCCTTGTTTTCGGGTTGCCAACGCCTAAAATAGTCCCCCCCCCCCCCCCCCAAAAAAAAAAAAAAAAAGAGGATAACTCCTTCATTTATCACGTAAGGTATTTTGCGGGGAAGAAATATTGCAGTTACTCATAAGAATGGAAAGACATTTTCTTTTCTGTGCTTTTGTAGATTAGGTGACTCGAGAAATCAATTAAAAAAATGGATTTTTTTTTTTTTTTTGTTAGCATCACTAATATCTTGTAGTTATAATATTTTGGTAGATGATGGTAGCAATTCATTTATTAAAAAAATAATTATTATTGAAATTAGATATTTTGTAATTAATAGAAATTATAATGTTTTATAAAAAAAAGAAATTAATACATGATATGGATACCAAAATTATAATGATTTAAAATTTTAAATAATTTTGATTTGTCTATATTAAGGGTGTTTTGGAAGGTTCAACTTGTCTCACTTTATTTTATTTTATTTATAATATTTTTCAATTAAAATAATTTTTTTTATAAATAATACATAATTTTGCGAGTGGAAAATAATTTTTTCTTTAAATTATTATCAAGAATTTTTTTATATTAGTTAATCTATTTAATCTCAATTGACTTTTCTCGTTATTTTTCATGGAAACCACACGAAACTTAGCCAAATGACTAATTAAGTATAGGTGGATTTAGAAGTATTATTGTCACCTGATTAATTAGTTGGAATGGTTAGTGTTGGTAGTAGTACATAGTAAAGTACTTTTGTTAATACCCAATTGGTCTGTAAACCTGTTGTAATTACATTGATTGATTTCAAGTTTTTCTATTAATCAAGTTTTTTTATCACAGTAATGATTGATCTCTCCCTTTGTCACTTGATTGATTTCTCTCTGTCGATGATTCTAGATCGATTTTTCTCCCACCCTAATTGATTTTTCTTAATCGTGGCTGATCGTTTAATTTCTTTTTCTTTAGCTTTTCTAAATTTTAGGGTTCTTAGTTCTTTCTCTCATATTTTCACAAAAACCTTATGTAGTTTTGTTGATTTTCACACATTTTAACGTGCAATTTATCTTTCTTCATTGGTTATTGTTTAATTATGTCAATTCTTCCTCTTCTTCTTTTGAAATTTCATGGCTTTATTATTCCATTTTTCAGGTAGCTATTGGTTAATTTGCTATGGTATTAGTTTTTATAAGCGGTCAATTTAAAAAAGTTAAAATTAAATTTAAACAAGATATAGTTATTAATATTTAAAGTATTCTTTGTTAATGTAATAATAATTTTAATTTATAAAATCAAATATAATTATATCTATAAAATCTATATAACCCATTAATTTTTTAATTTAAAATATAATAAATAATTAAAATAAAAATAAATTGAGTTAATTTGAGATCTTATTAACAAAGCCACATTCCACCCGAGCATGGTGCATGCCATACAGGCCGGCTATGCCCATGTCCTTTGACCTTTAGCGAATGTAGCGTAGATTGGCGGCACCTAAACCAACATTATCCATGCCTTGTAGCCTTTAGGGTTGTAGCATGGTTTGGCAGCATCCGGATGTAAGCTCTTGTACCATTGAATTTGAGTATAATATTAAATTCTATTGATATAGTAATCACTTGTTCCAATTTTTTTTTTAGGTAAAAGAGGAGGGGGTTAAATCATTAAGCGGTACTCTCAATGTGATGCTTTAACATGCGATACACTTCACTAAGAGGTGAATGAGGCTCATAAACCCCCAAAGGGGCTAGCAATTCCTGATTGGTCAATATATTAGCACATCTATTACCCTCATGGGAGACAAAACGAACCTGAAACTGGGTTTGATGTATAAGATTCTGACAATCCTGGATGATTAGAAATCTAGGATGCAAGGGAGTTGCCACGGATGATACAATTTCCACGAGTTTGACAGACTCAATCTTCAGAATAACAGGGAAGAGTTTGGCACGAGAGTCTTTCTCTGAAACCATACAATTGTACAGTAAAAGAGTCTGTTATCCCAAGTTAACCATAAAACCAAGTATTTAGAAACCAAACTCATCACGTATAAGCCCTCCTGCACCCGCCAAACACGACGGGATACCTGAGCATCCATTTGTATTTAATTTATAGAAACCAAGTTGAGACTCTCTCAGGAGTGGTATACGTTGACGATTGATATAGCAATCACTTATTAAACATAATAGCTCGATTCCTGTATTTTGTAGTAAAATTTTATATTTTTAGAAGACACTATAGTTTTTCTGAAATTTTTTTCTTTAAATAAAAAAATACCATAAGTAATTATAAGATAATTATCATAATTATAAAGTTTGGAAGAAGTTTAAGGTTTTGGATTTTGTATCCGCAGCTTGTGATCAAAACTTGTACATAATAATACATTCTGTCTTATGTTGCATAAGTAGCTCTGCTAGAGGGAGTTGTGATACTAGAATAAAATATTCTTTTTTCCCAAAAATAGATTGGGGCTTGGGGTACCCATTCTGTCACACCTATAATTTTTCTTTTCCTACGATCGCCTTGAGCAATTTTAGAAGTGATTCCACAACGATAAAAATAGTTGCTTTATCTCGTTACGAGATCGTTACGAGGTCGGTTATATGAATTGTTTTACGTTATTATATTCTATTTTATTTTTAAAAATGATATTAATTTAAAATCAAAATCATATATATTATTTAAGAAATTATTTTATATTTCTGTTTAATAAGAAGTTTTGAGGTCCAAACTACATAATAATGGTAACTTTCACAAAAAAAAATAATAATAAATATTTCCTTAAAAGAAATTACCAAATGTATCAACCAGTAAATTGTGTCTATTTGTGCCTTTTTTTTTTTTGAAAGCATGTAATTAGATGTTTAACTTACTTCAATACTTTTTGCTCCTTTGGTTGTTCCAAATTTTAGCAATATATTACTTTAATTTTGATATTAACATAATAAAGCTGTTATTTAGCCATTGATATTTCTACTTTATTGAGTCGATTAAGCATTTGCCCTTTTGTTTTTTTATCTTTTTCTTTCCATTTAAATGTTACTGTTGAAAGAATCTACATTTATAGGAAACTAGTCAATAAAATGAAACTTTTTTGCTTTGCTATTTCGTAATGAAAATTTTAATTTAATAAATCTCAATAAAATATATTATAAGTCATATCAAATATGTCATTTTGTGTACCACAAAAAAAAAAAAAAAAATAGTTGATACAAAATTCGAACTTCTATTGATATGGAATGCATATAACCAAAAAGTACTAGTAGAGTTAATTAAAATATTCGTCGATAGTATTTATCCTTTTCAAAAATTTCATATTCTTGCTAATTATGCACGAGCTCATCCCAATGAAATCCGAATGTTCATTCGAATGTTTTTCTTGAACATATTAAACACATAGAAGTGCATTGCACTTCATCATATATCATATCAAAATAGGTGAAATCTAATTTGAATCAATTTCAATTCTTGAATAAATTGCTAACATTTTCACAAAAACACTACCTTTATGGCATTTTTATGATTTAGTCTTTAAATTTAAATTGATTTCTGATTCACATATTTGACTTTGAGGGAAAATATTAATGCAATTATGGTAACATAATATTTTCATAATACATATTCATGTTATTAAGATGAATTAACATATGTTTACTTATTGGGATATCAATAGAAGATATGTATCTGGATAATTCCATTTATAACGATGATAATTTAGATTTTAATTTTAAATTTTTGAGTCGACAAATATAGAAGAGATAAAAAATTTTTGAATAATTCCATTTACAAACTAAAAATAAAAAGGATTGTGACTCAAATCTTCAATTCAATTTGAAAATTTATATCTCGGATAAAAATTAATAAACATTAAATAAGTTTACAAAAACCACAGGGAAAACCAAAATGTATTATTTGAATAAAAGCCCAGACGTACGCGGCGGCTTGACCGACCAGGCACCGACCAGGCACCAAGCCAAAGATAAAAATGAAAAGGGCAAAGGTATGAAAAGGTCAAAAGTGGACAATACGGTAGGTGAGGGGCGTGGCAACGTCTAACTTTCGAAAAAGACTTCGCTCCCCAAACCTTAGAGAGGCTGAATTACCTAAAATACCCCCCCGTCCAACTACCACTGCCATTGCTCTTACCAGACTATCCCTCCTCCATTTATAAAAACCCTTCTCTCTGTCCTCTTCCCCGCAGCTACGCGCCTCTCTCTCTCTCTCTCTCTCTCTCTCTCTCTCGTCTTCAAAGATGGCTTTAACAAGCACTTCCATTCTTCCCACAAAATCCATTTTTCAAACCGAATCCCGTCCCCATCCTCATCTACCTTCTTCCTTTAAAACCCACCAACCCGCCAACCCTAATCTAAGACCCACCTCCAGATCTCTCCAATCAATCTCCGCCGTCCACGCTGCCGAGCCTGCCAAAAACCCCATTGTTACCGAAAGGCCCCCAGCCAAATCTCTCTCTTCCCCGACCACCCAGAAGCCTACTTCCCTGAAATGGAGTCTGGACAGCTGGAAATCGAAGAACGCGTTGCAATTACCGGAATACCCGAACAAGGAGGAGCTGGACTCCGTTATCAAGACGATAGAGTCCTTCCCTCCTATTGTGTTTGCCGGCGAGGCCAGGAGTTTGGAGGAGCGACTCGCCGAGGCTGCTACGGGAAATGCCTTCCTCTTGCAGGGTGGAGATTGTGCTGAGAGTTTCAAGGAGTTCAATGCCGTGAATATTAGGGATACTTTCAGAATTCTTCTTCAAATGGGTGTTGTTTTGATGTTTGGAGGACAAATGCCTGTTATCAAGGTCAGATCATGTTTAGTTTAATGGATGGTGAATTATGGGTACTGCTTAGTTAGTTTTAATTTTGATTATAATTTTGTGGATTCTTTTTGAAATTGATGTTGATATCGAGTTTCTGGATTGTGTGAAATAAAGACCTGCCTCAAGAAATTAAACTGATGGAGAACAGTATCTTGATATATTCATGTGTTAATTTTCAGTCTCACATGTTGTTCGCTCTGAAACCCTGTTAAAAGAGAAACTGTCCCTGAGTTTAAATTGATGGGGACCAGTATATCTATGTCTTCATATTTTTGCTAAAGATTGTTGGCAATGATTATATAGGTGGGAAGAATGGCGGGCCAGTTTGCAAAGCCAAGATCAGACCCATTTGAGGAGAGAAATGGAGTGAAGTTGCCTAGTTACAGAGGAGATAACGTGAATGGAGACGCTTTTGATGAGAAGTCAAGAATTCCAGACCCACAGAGGATGATAAGGGCTTATTGTCAAGCTGCAGCTACCTTGAACCTTCTCAGAGCCTTCGCAACTGGTGGGTATGCCGCCATGCAGAGGGTCACTCAATGGAATTTGGATTTCACCGAACACAGTGAACAGGGAGATAGGTATGATTTTCGTCTTATGCTTTTTTTTCCATTGATTGTGATTTTTCATGTTTTAGATAGCCTTTTGTTAAATGTATTTTGGGTAGAAAATGATTTTTTGTCATTTTTAATCTTGTTTTATTGTGCTCTCTGTTATTAATTGAATTTTTGCTATTTAGACCTTTTAAGCTAATTGTGAACCTGAGTAACCAAGTCTAACATCAATATCCAAATGATTTAATTGACCCAGATAATCCAAAAAGAAACCTAGTTTATGAACTTGTTATTCATGATTGGTTGAAAATTTATGCCTTCATAGGATCTTGAGTTGGACTATTGCAGTTGGGAATTTTGTTTCGTTATGACTGGGTTTGATTTGATTGGAGTCTTGATTTAGATTTTATAGGCCAGATATTTATTATACATGTGGCGTAACAGGTATCGCGAATTGGCTCATCGTGTTGATGAGGCTCTTGGATTCATGTCTGCTGCTGGACTTACTGTTGATCATCCTATCATGCAAACAACTGAGTTTTGGACATCCCATGAATGCTTGCTTCTGCCTTATGAGCAAGCTCTTACTAGAGAAGACTCAACCTCAGGCCTTTACTATGATTGTTCGGCTCATATGCTGTGGGTTGGGGAACGTACTAGACAGTTGGACGGTGCCCATGTTGAGTTTTTGAGAGGAGTTGCTAATCCTCTTGGCATTAAGGTAACTTATCACATTCATGGTTTTCTTTGACATTTTTCTATGTAGTAATTTGATGTTAGCAAAATTTTTACATTTCCTTGCTCAATAGGTTTCACACTTAACAAAATTTCATAATTTGTCCAAACAAAAAACTCATGTTTACTGGGGTCCTTGGCACCTTGCCACCCATCATGCTCAACTGTGCTCAACTGTTGTTATATAACCCACGAGATCAGCTATTTTAACTTGTACCATTTGGCTATGGTTTTGATACTTAGGCATAGTATTAGGTACTTGATATATGTGATTGCATATTATTGAAGTAATGAGAATAATTTAGCCCATCTAATTGGAAGTAACATTGGTGATACAGGTGAGTGATAAGATGGATCCAAATGAGCTAGTTAAGCTTGTTGAGATTCTGAATCCTCAGAATAAACCAGGCAGGATCACCATCATTGTAAGGATGGGAGCTGAGAACATGAGAGTGAAGCTACCTCATCTGATCAGGGCAGTCCGTAGGGCAGGGCAAATTGTCACCTGGGTCAGTGATCCCATGCATGGGAATACCATCAAGGCTCCATGCGGCCTCAAAACTCGCTCATTTGATGCCATCAGGGTACTCTACTTCATTTTTCATTATGTAACTTCTACCAGTTTTCTTGTCCAATCAAATGAAAGTGCCATTATTTTAATTACGGTTACTTATGGTCCCGGATTATTTCAATAAACATGTAGAGTTATTACACGAAAACAATCAACACCTAATGGGCATTTAACTTACCCACTAAAATAGGCTTCCCTATTAGATATTTAAACTTTTTTTCTGTTCTTTGAATGTATGTAGCTGTCTCTTTCTTTTTTGTTTTGGTTAGAAAGAGTCAAAGCTTTTTCCTTTTTGTTTTTTTTTTTTTGGGGGGGGGGGTTATGGATAAGCTGGAAGAGGGGAGAGAACTAATGGAAGAAAGGAAGTTAAGGCTGCGTCACATTTCTTATTCCTGCTAAAACATTTTGTGCTATTGTGTATCTGGTAATGCGCCTGTGGCTCATTTGTGTGGCACCATCAGCTTGATTATCCAGAAACTACGGCCCCTTGTAATCGATGGAGGGTTAGACTTTGTGGTCATGTGGTAGGTGGGAAAGGGACAATCTTTAGAAGATACTTTTAGGCGAAAGAGTCAAATGAGATGCCTTAAGCAAGTAAATTGTTGTCCGTAAGCAAAATATTCGTTAGGTTGGTGGTCGTGCTTCTTCTCTACTGAGTTTTATTCACTATTGATGTTTTATTATTGACTATTTATGGTCCTTGTTGGTCATCCTTTAAATTGAGGGAAATCCTTGGGAAAGATTTGTTACTGTTGCAGCATCATAAATCATATTCATGTCATCATTAACATTAAAATTTGTACTAGTAATAAAGTGGACATTCCCTGATCAACGGATTATCTATTAACATTGTTATCATTGTGGTCAGGCGGAGGTCAGAGCCTTCTTTGACATTCATGAGCAAGAGGGAAGTCACCCGGGAGGAGTTCATCTGGAGATGACAGGCCAGAATGTAACCGAGTGCATTGGTGGATCACGGACTGTGACTTTTGATGACTTGGGTTCACGCTATCACACACACTGTGATCCTAGACTCAATGCATCCCAATCTCTTGAACTTGCCTTCATCATAGCTGAGCGCCTTAGAAAGAGAAGGATCATATCACAGCAGCCATCTTCTCTCACCCTGTAGAATAGTTAAAAGGGGGGGGGGGTCAAATTTTATTGGTGGTTTTAAATAATTCATTGGTGGTTTTAAATATTTATTTTTAAGCCACAACTTGAAATTTATGTTATGTAATATGCAATGAAGTTGTGATGATTTTAGACTAATAGTTTAGGTCTAAACATATCGATTGCATCCCAAATGCATTCAACTCGTTAGAGGAAAAAAAGAAAGAAGGTTGGTGGGAATCTCAATTCTTAACCAGCTACAAGTTAACCCTTTTGTGTGAATTCAAAATCTTCCTCTGCATTCAGCTCAGCTCATACCCTTTTGTACCAACTTCTTCTGTTCAAAAATTGCGGCCACTCTGTTCAGTTAGGCATACTCATCTGTCACAAATGTTGCTAGCCCCAAGCTGCGAGTGGGGCTGTGCTAATGCTATGGCCGTGGGCCTTGAAGCATGTTTCTTGTTTTCCTGCTTGTCTGATTATTTTGAAGGACGTTTACACGGTCCACGGACTCGAAGCAAAAAAAATAATAACTTAGGATTGCCCAGGTTAATTCAACTTACGGCTACCTGAAATTCTCACACACAACCCAGTGATCACAATCTTCATCTTTCAACTAAGAGATTACAATTTCAAATCTCTCTATAATCAAAAAAAAAAAAAAAAAAAAAAAAAAAAAAAAAAAACTAAGAATTCTCACATTATAAATCGAAACCTACCTTTTAAAATCCAAAGTCAGTCTATATAGCATATTTTGATTTTTTTTTTCCCTTTTTTCGGTATCTTCTCGTTGCAATTTTCACCTTTATGCTTTCGAATTAAAAGAGGCTCTCGGGTGACCAATAGATTAACACTAGATCATCTCTCTCCTTATCAAAGTTGTATTTGGTTAACATGGTGTTGTAAATTTCACATTTGTGAATCCTCTGGCTATCGTTGAAGCCATATTAGATTATCTAACTGTTAAGGCTTTTAATTTAATAAAATAATTATGTCTGGCAACATGTATCTATGACAAAAGAGATTGAAAAACTAATTACGTGCCTCAATGATAACACAAGTCAACACAAAGATGACTCGTTCAGTGCCCTCCTTATATGATTGTGTTTTCATCTAGGCTGCTTGGAGGGGATCACGATCTTGACTGGGTTGCAAGTTGCAATTATAAGTGTAAGCCAACTTAGTGCATAGGGTCTTCTTTGCTAGCTCTTGCACAATATTTGGCTTTTCAATCAATTCCAAGTGATCTTGGCTATGGTACCAAGGGGCAGGGCAGCAAACCAAGAAGCATTTTCCATTTCTTTTGTGCCAAATTTTGGAATTCTATTTTGATGTGGTGATAGAGCTATGTATCTATATATCTATAAATATGATTGGGGTTAATTACATGTCCAGTTCTTGAACTTTATCCAAATTTCACAAATTAATCCTTACAGTTAGAAATGATATCTTGTGATTCTTAAATTTACAAAACCTTAACATATTAATTCTTTCATTACTGACGGTAACAAATTAACCATTAAATATTAATGTGACAGTCTATAGATACTGATTTGTCATTATCATGTCAATACCAAAAAACATTTTGTGATGCCACATCAGCATATTGCTGACGTGGTAGAGCCAAGCTATCAAATTGTTGATGTGGCACTACCATGTCAACACCAGAAGGGCTTTCTAGTGTTTCCACTTCCCACAATTAGACTTTAGGGTTTTTTTTTGGTACATTTCTCGAAAGGGTGAACCTTTCGTTTTCTTTAATCTATTGAAGAGAGAGAAAGCTTGAGAGAGAGAGAGAGAGAGAGAGAGAGAAAGGGAGAGAGAGATTGTGTCGAAACAAAGTGAATCAATTGTTTATTGCATTCAAGGAGACATCCGAGGATTTTTTATTGCGATCCCGAAGGTGGGGTTTCCATCATCAGACGACAAGGCCCGAGAAGTCCTTTAAGGTATGTAATTTAACCGTTAGATCTATTTCTTTTTTATGTTTATTTTTATTTTTAGATTTTGATTGTTTACGAATGGGTCTGAAGGTGATTAAACTATTGATTTGAAATTAGGATTACCAAATTAGGTTTGAAAATTAGGGTTACCAAATTAGATTAGAAAATTAGGATTTGAAGTAGGAGTTTCAATTTCAAATTTAAGGTTTCTTTAGGGTTTCAATTGGGGTTTTAATTTCAAATTGGGGGTTCATAAATTAGGATTTTTATTTAGTTGACAGTGACTTAAATTAAGGTTTTATCAATTTATACATTTCAATTTCTTTCTTAGATATAGATTCCATAAAATTTACTATTACAATTCATCCCAGGGTAAATTTACGGGACATGAAAAATATGAGGGTGGGGACTTGATCTATTTGACAATTGTGATAGGGATAAAATATCATTGATTGAATTGAAAAATATGGTGGGAAAATTAGGTTACAAAAACTTTGTAAGGGTATCAGTATGGTTTGATAGAAATGGATTCTGTCATTTTTTAACTAATGATGCATTGTTGGAATATTTAGATGAAAGATTAAAAATAGATAAGAAAGTTCATTTCTACATAGAGCACAATGTAGACGAGGCTAATTTTGTTGATGAAAGTGATTTTAGGCAGGAGGAAGAGGAGATGTAGAATGAGCAGGGTAGCCAATCAGAGAGATGTGATTTTGAGAATTTAGGAACTAATTCTGAAGATGCCCAAAGCTTTAGATTTGAAAATAGTGATTGTAAAGATGAAGGGGCAGACATATTTGGTTATGATAGGAACCCCTCTGTAGAGGGCTCAGATGAGTTTGAAAATAAGGATGCTGATGTAGGATTTAATGACTAGAATGATTCCTTTATTGTCACGCCCCGACCCGTAGATTCAAATACGCGACAACCGCCGCGCCACCCTGAACACGTGTGAATTTCACCTCATGCTCCGAGACATCGCAAGGCATTCAGAAAATACCTAATAAAATCGTAGGTCATCCCGGTCATCAATTACCATTCACCAAATAGAACACAATTTTCCTCTTTAGGGATAGAAAACAGAACTAGTAATAATTCCCAAGTAATTTCATAAAAAGGAAATTTAGAGTCCTCAGTAAAGATTTACACATAACGAATTCCAACCGAAATCAAAATACATAGTTTCAAAAGTTTTCAAACCGATTCTTACACAAAATGCCCTCATTGGGTCGAAGTATCAATACTTCAAGACCATAGCAAGATCTATACCAAAAAGAGTCTCTTATAGAGGTCTTCCCAAAAATCTGACTTCAAGTGACCAAGAGTACTAACTAAACTTCCTCTGAAAAATGGAGAGGGAAGGGTAAGTATAGAAATATCTAGTGAGTGCATAACATGGTATGATAATAAATGAGTGGTGATTGTGGATATGTCAAATGTTTTCCTTAAAATCATACGATCGTATCATTAAATCTCAATATAAATAAGATTTCAACAAATCATGATATATAATATATGCATCCAGTCATCACAACTTATTTTCCAAAATCACGGAGTTATCAAAATATTTCCACCAAAGGCTTGGCCCTGACCAATGGTGGAATCACCAAGGTATTCTCATCAATATCAATCAATCATACATATTATCCTCTACCTTGGCTTTGGCTCGGACCTCCCCTGGGGTACAACCAGGCTTGTCCGAAAGGAGGGATTCAAAGGTACTTTTCGAGTACAGCTATCTCCTCATCCAAATAACTGCCCAACCACGTCACCTCGTCGGCCTCCACCTCGTGGAGGGAATGACCATAACCATTAACCATGCACACAGCACAATTTCGCAATCATTATATCATATACCAAAATGTACCAACAGATTATTCAAATGAATTCTTAGTACATGAGTTTAATCAGTCGTATTCAACACAAGTCAATAAATATGACACATTATTTTCAATAACACATGGATGCATTCAGTAATTCAAATCTCTTCCGGGACATTCCACAGTCATAAAACAATTTTAAAACAATTTTAGAAATATTTTTAAAATCATTAGAAAATATTTACAAAATCAGTATAAATTATTTTCTCACTTAAAACCATAAATATGTATCCACTCACCTCTTGGGTGGGTATTCACTCTCAATTCCAACCAAACGAAATCCAACCCATCCTTGAGTTTCGAATGCCTTAACCTAAGACATTGAGTATCAAATAGATCACTAATCATAAATCAACACTTTGCTAATTTGCTTCTTCTCAATATTTCACTAAAATATCTAAATATATAATGTATTGAACTTAACTTCATAATTTGATTTTGTGCAATTCTAGAAAAATGACCATAACTTTCACTATACAGCTCCAATTTGAATGCTTCAGGTCTCAGATTAAAGAGAAGACATTAATATACAACTTTGATATTCAGACTTTGGCCTAATTAACCCCAAAGGATAGATTAAAATTGCATTGAATCCTACAGCTAGAACAGGACAGAAGACAGGAATTTTCTGCAAAAGTTGTTTCTTTAGAAAAATACCAGAAATTCAATTCTCATCAAAATGTCTACTATAATATGTCAATTTAAAGCTCTTGAAGTCTAATTTTCGCAACAATAAACCTCACTTAGTTTGCTATTGGGAAAAAAATGTTATGAATGGAAAAGTATAGTAAACTCAAACCGTCCAACACATATTATTCATGATTTTCCTTCCATTCTTATTCTAGAATTCAAACACTTATATAATTAATACAGATCTAAGTTGAGGAAAATATTTTACCTCAGATAGAGTCACCCATTTCTTTTCCAAAATTGAGCCACAATAAACCCTAATTATTCTCTCTTTACAAAATTCCCAAAAATTGTATCAATTATCAATACAATGATAATTAACTCGAATATATGTTGGGAATAGGTTATTATCTTGATTTGAGATACCAATCCGTCCACGACCCAATTTCTCAAAACTCTAGATTTTCTCTCACTAGAAACTTCAAATCTCTCACCAAAGTTAACCTTCTAGAGTTTGGATTATGAGTTTTTTAACCTTTAGAGTGTAGGTTTTGGTGGTATTTTAATTGATCTTTGGAGGAAACAAAAAGAGAAGAAATGGAGTTTGGCCTTCGTGGGTTCTAATGTCTCACAACTGCTCTTCATTTATAACTCATTTTTCTGAATTTACTTAGTTGTCCTCCTTCACTTTCAATATACACAAGTGCCCAATATGCCTTTGTTGGTAATTTGGAGATTTTTCTCAACGAATTCAAACACTTAAGATTTTATTTGTAGAGAGATGAGTGATCGATGATATGTAGGAAAATTTGAAATTGGAAGTGCCAATTTATAAAAATAATTTAAAAATAATGATAAAATTATGTAATACCCAAAATATGGATATAACTTAAATTTGGTACATTATATTTAAGGTGATTGGATGACATGATAGTAGAAAGTCTCTTTGGAAATCCAATGGTTTTGGGTTCAACTTCCATCGGTTACCGAACAGAGGAAAGAAATTGTTCCAACACAGTATGAAGGAAGTACTCTCCACCAAATGGTCACATTCACACATGGTGTCACATTGATAGGAATAGCAAAACATTGGTTATAATAAACATTAAACATATTATGATTGAAGTACTAGAGTGGCTTGGTGGAGATAATTCTTTTTGGACACTTGATGGACTTGGGTTCAAATCTCATGCAGTGCAAACGATGATAAATACTTGGAAAATTTTGCAAGTCGTCTTCAAGTACCAAGAGGTCATGAAATGGGTCAAGTGTTCTAATAGTTGGAGCCGATAGCAAGTAAAAGAATTAAGTGGGGCATAAAAGAATGCAACCGATGGAAATAGGAGTGTTCAAGTCAACCGATGGAAAATGGAAAAAATCAAAATTTAAACTAACCGAAGAGAGTCTAGGTGTAATAATGTGTGTGTGTACACCGAAGAGAGGGGAATTAGGAGTGCAGTTCAAGTTGCAATTACCGAACGGAGAAGCCCAAGAGGTGAAAAGAAATGAAGTGTTCAGTAGTGGAGTGAGGCGTAATGGAAGAATGCTGGACACCCCGATAGGGGAAAGAAGTTCATGGTACCGAAGGCAAAGATTACGAGAGAAGAATTGGAAAATTCTCAAACCAAGCAGGAGCAATACAGGAAATGAAAAATCCAATAATCACAAGGTTACAAGTTCAATGTCAACCGATGGGTGGTTTCTCAAGTCAAGCAATTGATAATAAATGTGTCTATTCCGAAGAGGAAGAAGACCAAGATTGACAATACAATCTTCATTGATATTCACCGAAGAGGAAGAAAATTTGGAGAAGTGTTGTGTTCGGCCATTGGGGTGTAAGCAATGAGTCATGTTCGGTGAAATAGAAGGTGACCGAAAGGATAAGAGGACAATGTGTTGTTCGGTCTTGGGTGCTATCGAAGAGATAAGAAAGACAATGTGTTGTTCGGTAAATGACGAAAATTGGGCATTCGGTTAATGTATTCGGTCAATGAAGAAAATTATGCCGAACAGGTGGCAGGAGCAAAAATGGAAGGCACCGATGAGAGTTATTTAAAATTTCAAATTTCAAGTGCCGAATAGAAATTACCCAACAGTGCCGAAAAGAAATGAAGGGTGCCGATTGGAGATTGGAAATGTTGTTCGGTCATATACAAATCTCATTGGGTGCTAACAACCCACAGCCGAACAAGTCTCACAATTTCATGGATCATACATATCTCATGCCAAGGATAAATGAAAATGTTAAGCATTCGGTCAATGGACTCACAAAAAATAAATATTTAAATATATCAGAGAGGCAAAGATACCGATAGGTCTATAAAAGTGTTCAATACCAGGAATATCGAGAAACATGTGAAAGTCACTGGTAGGCAGGTACTGATAGAAAATTCAATTGTGACCAACGATAATATACCAAATGGTAGAAATAAAGAAATGGTTTAGAGATAACAATCTCCCAGGAGCAGTCTCTACCGAACTAACCAATTTTTTCAAAAATATCAATTCTTCACTGAACACTAAACTCAATTCAAAATCTACCAAATATTATCATTTTAATAACCGAAAACTTAATACAATTTAAATTTTGCCAAACACCAATACTCTAACAACTGATCACTTACGATTAACGATTTATCGGTCAAATACCTAAAGGGGAGCAAAAATCAATCATAACAAATTTCTCCCATTAATTTATAAGAAAGATTTTATAAAAATTTTTCAACACTAAATTTTCGGTGTTACATTTATAGATGATGAACAATATTTAAATTACACCATTTTTTGGCAATGATAATGAGAATGAAGACATGTAGCCCAAAGGGGATAGGATGAGTTTTGAGGGGTTCAACAAGGATTACAACCCTAAGAACATAAAATTCAAGAAGGACCAACTTTTTGAGAGTTTAGACTTTTTTAAACAAGTGTTGAGGGATTATTGTATTTATAATGGGAAGAATTTGAGATATATAAAAAATGAGATGGCCAAGATTAGGATGGGGTGTGTTGAGAGTTGTGACTAGTTGGAATATGCAAAAAAGTTAAGTAATCATGAGAAGATAGCCCTCCTAGCGACATATAGGCCTACACATATTTGTGCAAAGTCATAGAAGAATGAGCATACAATAGCTACTTGGTTGGCAAAAAAATGGGTGAAGACTGTGAAAGATGATCTAAAGATCAAATTGAATGTTTTGCGGAAAAAAAACAAGGATAAATTTAGGTTATATTGTGCAAGAATGAAGGTATGGAGAGCAAGCGAAATGGCCAAAGAAATTGCAGAAGGGCAGGATAAGAATAATTCTTCCTCTTAAGGCAATACTTCGAAGAAATTTTAAGAATTAATGAGGAAAGTACTTGCAAGATTAAAAGTTCAATTGAACTTGGTCGAGAGCATTCTTTGAGAGTCCTGTACCCAAATACTCCAATTTTTAAAAAATTGTAGATTTGTCTCGATGCATGTAAGAGAGATTTCTTGGTAACCTGTAGGCCTTTCATAGGTTTAGATGGTTGCTTCTTGAAAATAACATTTGGAGGGCAATTACTAGTTGCAGTCGATAGAGATCCTAATGATAGAATTTTCTCTCTAATTTCTGTCATTGTTGAGATAGAGAAGATTGATTTATAGAGGTGATTTTTGGATCATTTTCTAACAGACCTTGGAGAGGACAGAAGGTGGACTTTTATTTCTGATCAATAGAAGGTATGTAACTCTCTAATTAATAATTTACTGCATTCTCTTTTGCCCTTCATTCTACATATGTATATTTCATATGTTAGTTGCTTGTGAATAGTAGATTTATGTCTTTCAGGGATTGATAAATACAATTTCAGCTTTGTCTCCCCATTCTAAATATAGATTATGTGTCAGACATATGTATAACAACTTTCACAAGCAGTTCCAGACTTAATTGAAGAATATGTTTTATGCTACTACAAGGGCTAGAGGCTGAATTTCTGAGAGCCATGGCTGAAATTCAACGAACTGATGCAAGAGCCTATGCATGGTTGATGAAGAAGGAAAGAAAAACTTAGATAAGGTTAGCATTTTCTGCATTCAGTTAATGTGACACCCTACTAAATAATTTATGTGAATCCTTTAATGCAAAAATATTGAATACAAGAGAGTTGTCTGTCATTAGTTTATTGAAGTTTATCAGAACTGGTTTGATGACCAAGTTTGACGAAAATAGGGTTAGGATTTCATCTTTTGATAGTAAAATTTGTCCTGACATTCAAGAAAATCTTGAGACTTTGAAAAAATAAAGTAGTCATTGGTTTCCTCTATTGGCTGGTAGTAGAATTTATGAAGTTTCAAATTTTAGCAACAAATTTATAGTAGATTTAGACCATATGACATGCAACTATAGGAAATGAGAATTATGTGACATTCCATGTCCTCATGCTATTAGCTACATTTTTTGCATTAAATGATAAGTCTGAGAAATTTGTGTCTAGCTACTATAGTCTCTCTGCCTATGCTGAATGTTGTGATCCTATTGCTACCCTTGCAATGGTCCTAATATAGGGGATAAAAATGATGTCCCAACATTATTTCCTCCGAACTATAAAAGGAAATCTGGGCATCCATCAAAGAAAATGGAAAAATGAGGCCACCGAAATTTCACCAAAAGATCTCCAATGTCACAAGTTGGTACAAAAATCAAGTGTAAGATATGTAGGGGAGTTGGACACAACAAGAGGTCATGCAAGAATAAGGTTAAGGTTTTTTTTTTTTTTTTTTTTTTTTATAACTATCCCCGATACTAAAATTGTGATGGTACAACTTTCAAGCGTACAATAAGGATTAGTTTTTTTACTAATCCGTTCATTTATTACAGGGCCAAAGGTAGTTCATCTCAGGCCTCCCACCCCCAATCCCATAAGGTTAATGAAACAACTCCTTAAACTTCCCAAAACCAATCACAAGTGGTTAATCCAACACTTCCTTCAAGATAGAATCTCTACACTAAAATTGTAATGGTTCCAAGCTTTTGTCGAAGATTGTAATGCTAGCTTTCTGAAATTGCAAAATGTAATTTTTTGAATGTTGAGTAACTGAAATGTAATGTTTTTGAAACAAACTATGGTTCTGAAGTAAGCTTTCTGCAGATGTTATGGTTTTGCAGTAAGTTGATTGTAATGCTAGTAAGGCAAGCTGATTGTAATCCAAGCTGATTATAATGCTAGTAATGCAAGCTTTCTGAAAACAGACTATTATTCTAAGCTGTTGTTTAAGATGCAGCCTGTATTGAATTGTGATGCTCTTTAAGATACAAAATATACCTAATTCGAAGCTGTTGTTTAAGATGCAGACTATGGTTTTGAAGGGTTTTTTTTTTTTAATGAAGATTCTATATTTCACTCATGATTGGGACCAATTTTGTAAAATTTTTTAATGTTTTTTAATGAAGCTTTTTGTAGTTCTGAATTGTGATATACTGATTTAATAGAGGTTTTGTAATGGTTTTAATTTACCAATTTAATAAAGGTTTTGTAATGGTTCTGTAGTTCTGAATTGTGATGTACTGCAGTAAGCTTTCTGCACTACTTCATTCGCCAATTTAACCAATTCCGATCATATGCATCACGATAACCAATTTTTTATGAACACGTTTGGACAAATTTAACTACATTGTTTCATTCATTCCTTCATTCATTCATATTTTACAATAGCTTTTTTATACTTTTCGAGGCAGAGACAGAACAAAGTTTGGACTCCTTTCATTTTTAAACATAAGAACAAATATTAAAATTACAATAATGATTATTACCCATACACGTCTAACCCCAAAACACTATTATTGTTGTGCATCATTCTTTTCTAGACTTTGAATCTCTATCTTCAACTTCAAATAAATTTTCTCCATCTCTAACTTTTACAGAGTCAGACGCTGATTTTTCTCCTTCAGCCTCTCGATCATGCTACTTATAGCTTCCATCCTCAAGTTATAACCAATAACCACAGAACTGCATTTTGTCTTTTCCTCCTCAATTCTATTTCTGAGTCTTAGGATGATCTCAATTACTCAATCAAACAATGGTGGATCATACCATTGGAAAAAATCACAAGCATTCACATCCTATATATGAAAAAAAAAATAGGAAAAAATTTCACATATAAGATGGTGTTTCAAAAAATGGAGAAAATGTCTCTTACCTCAATTTTTGAAACTATGTTTCAACAAAAAATACTAACTTATTCAGAATTAGGACAACTGTGGAATCTTTGTGAAGGATTTCGAGAGGTCCATGAAGTTACTAAGATGGCATCAAGACCGCATCTATACTTCAACGGAGTTTCTTCCATTTCAAAACTAGAGAGAGAGATTGAAAGTGCAAGAGGAATCTTTAGACTATAAACTTTTGACCAGATTGAGAGTGCAAGAGAGATTGAGAGTGAGAGATATCACACAACTAACCCATGAAATGCTCTCTCTCTATAATTCCAAGTCTCAATCTCTCTCTCTCTATCTTGTAGAAGAAGCCATCTACGATAGAGTGAAAAGGTAAAGCTGCACAGTGGTAGTGGAAAGACCAAAAAGCCCTTCTGGTGTTGACGTGATATTACCATGTTAGCAATTTGACAGTTTGGCTCTATCATGTCAGCAATATACTAATGTGGTATCATAAGATGTCTTCTATTACTAGCATGACAATGATAAGTCAGCATCCGTATGACCATGTACACTATCACATCATGTCATGTTAGCACTTAATGGTCACCATATCACCGTCAATAATAGAAGAACCAATACGTTATGGTTTTGTAAATTTAAAAATCACAAGATAACATTTCTAACTATAGAGACTAATTTATGAAATTTGGATAAAATTTAGGGATTGAACATGTGATTAAACCAATATGATTGCCCATTTTGAGCAAGAAAAGGTCTCTTCTGGAACCAAATCACATAAACGTCGTTTGTG
Source organism: Dillenia turbinata (assembly GCA_037126225.1). Taxonomy (NCBI): domain Eukaryota; kingdom Viridiplantae; phylum Streptophyta; class Magnoliopsida; order Dilleniales; family Dilleniaceae; genus Dillenia; species Dillenia turbinata. The sequence goes on from JBAMMX010000005.1 coordinate 11,601,101, forward strand.
CGACTTTACCCCACTATCACTCATGATAAAATGGAAAATGCATTTAATTTGGGCATTTGTTATGTTACGTTTCGATTTTTATCTAATTCGATTCTACAAAGAAAATAAAGATTATATTTGATTTGATTTTTGAGTTTGTTAAATTTATTTTTAAATTAAAAGGGATAAGTAAAATATACTTATTATAAATAACTCAAACAACTTAAAATAAGCCACGAAGTAATGTTCCCTTAATTCGGATTATTAACTTATTACTGTTGTTATACTTTGACTAATTAAAATACTATATTATTCCAAATGATTTTAAAATACCAAAACTACCTTTATTTCAATTTATATCAAACCGACAATATTATTCCTTTTTGCACATTGTCTCGCCTTCACAATCATTGCAAGGCCGTAACCTACGATTTATCTTTATTTTCAAAAATTTAAAAATAATTAAGTTTAATTGATGATATAACTTTATTTTTGTTATAAAAAAAATGTATAGCCTTTTTGGTTATTTAACAAATAAATTACTTTTTCAAGACCTTTAACCAAAAGATTAAAATTATTTAAAATTAATCTTTTAGTAATTTTGTAACAACAAACAATGTTCGGATTGTGATGTGTATTCTAAGTGATTTATTCAAAATTTTTATATTTTGTAAAATGAAGAAAAAATAGTTAATTTAAATATAAGTATGAATTTCTACTCCTTGGGTTATCTAGGAAGCCCCTCTAAATATTTGGTCGATAGTTTCTAAATTTTTAAAGTTTCTGATCAGTAGAGCCATCGGTTACTTGAGTGTTTAGTATTCAACACTCGGTGGAATTTGACTTTTCTAAGAGAATTTACTTGTTCGGTGGAATTTTAGTATGCAATAAATAATTTCTTCAAAATCTTGATTTTCTGATTGATAGCCGGTGGTGACTATTTTTTGGTGATTTAATACCACTTTCAGTGTAATGTGAAGGGTGGTTTGTCCATATATTATGGAGTTGAGTTAATAGATTATTTTTTATTTCTATATACTTATCGGCACACCCAAATTTTTCTATACCGTTTGGTATATTATCTTTCACTTATATTTCCCTGACAATGAATATTTGGACCATCAGTGGATATCCATTCTTGAGACCTGTTGATATGTATTTTGAAAACTCTCTCGATATAAGTTTACCGATTACTATTTTGCAAATAAGAGCACCCATCAGTAACTATTTAAGAAGTATTGAGACTACTCGGTATTTCAAGAGCCTGTCGGAGTACTTGCAATTTAGGGAGACTTGTGTTCTTATATTTGCTGCTTTGCAATATACTCTTCGATAATTGCATTTAACCCCTCATTTTTGCTTGTCGGCAACACTCCTCGATAATGACATTTAACCCTTCATTTTGCCAGTCGATCATGAATTCATTTTGGTGGTCGGCACCCCTTCCACTTTTTTTCTTTCTCATCAGTTGTTACTTGTGATATTTATCCATCGGTTTCCTCCCACTTGCTGCCTTCGAGACCCTCTATCACATTCATTGTTTTAATTTGCAACTTACCTATTGACTGCCGAAGAGATGGACTTCTTGGCTTGCCAAGAGATGGAAATTTCCTCTATCGCATTCATTGTTTCAATTTGCAACTTACCTATTGGCTACTGAGGAGATGGACTTCTTGGCTTGCCGAAGGAAGCTGAACAAGTGAGGCACTTTCTATCGGTAACCGAACAAATGAGGTGTAGATGGAGAGGGCCTTCGGTTTATTATTTTTCCACTTCATGGTCTCTTCCTTCTCATACATCCCATTCACCTATTAGTGGACAACAACTTGCAAAGCAACTTACAATCATGTTTGCAACCATTTGGAGTTGCACCTTGGACCTCCAAGTCTTCAAAAAGACTTATGCCACCAAACCAACCAATCTCTTCAACCATATTATATTAAATTTATAATATATTTCATATTTTGAAATATTCCAAAAATTTCCATAACTTTGGTTTACTTCCTATGAATTTGTACTGCTCCTTTCAACTTTCCCGCCTATCACAGAACACATTTGCTTTACATAACAAAAGTCCATGTGCTTAAACTCATTGAACTTCCTAATAACCCAAAAAGGGGATGTTGGGCATTAGTGTAATTTAGGAGTAAACAATGATTATTAAGCAAATATGGAAATAAGTTGGGAATAAAAAGAAGTGGAGATTTGACACTCTAAAAAACTCACGAAACCCAAACTTTACTTGTCTCTCTCTATAAACCATTGTTCTCTTCTCTTCCAAAACCCAACCAATCTACTAACAAAACTCAAAATCTAAGGTTCCTAATTATCCATCCAACACTCCAAAACTAAATTCTAACCTTGATATTGGAGGACCCCATGAATCAAGAGTGCCACAATGAATGGTAAAATTCTAAGGTTTGATATAATCCAAACGGGAAAAGCTTCTTGGGGATAATAATTAAGGTATTATCATTTTTCTATTCCATCTTTTAGTTTACTTACTTAGTTCTTTATTTGGATTTGGAGACTATAAGTCATAGTAAGTGATAGAGAAAACTAGTTTTTGACTATTAGAATTTTGGGGTAACTTGAAAATCTATATTGATGATTTGTTTGCTTGATAATGTCCTTAGGAGTTGAACGACAGATCGTGGCAAGACTCTTACTGTTGAAAAATCTTAGAGTGACAACCCTTCCAAACACTATGAGTGGACGGACTATTGTGCTTTGAATGAGAAGATGATTTTTATAAATTCTTTTATAAATAATTTTTAAGTGATTTTCTGTAACTATTTATGTTTGTGGAATGTCCCAAAATTTGTATTTAGAATATGCATGCATCCACTATATTTGTGGATACATATGTGACATTGTAATTGAGAATTGCATTCATAGATATTATGATATGACTTGGTAACTAATTATTGAATATCTGACACATTGAAAAATATTTGGATATTGTGAAATAAAGACGCTGATGATGGTAAATGACTATAGTCATTCTCTCCACGGAGCGACTCGATATGGTGACGTGATAGGGTGTTTATTAGCAAGAGATGGTAGACGCGGCTTCCTGCGCCCCTGTCGTACTATCTGGATAGCACCCCGGTGAAGTATGAATCAACTCCAAAGAATAAAAAATTAGTGTTATGAATGAAAAAGGATTAAAAGCCCCTTGGTGGGTTTTTGCCCAGATTCGGTCAAATTTTGGGTAGAAATGTTTTCTTATGGAGAACCCATGATTTTTGAAAAGTATGAATTTGTGGATACATCTATTTTTATAATTGTTTGTATTGTTTGATACTACCTATGAATGATGATTTATTGAAAATTATTGTTTTGATATTCCTACACTCACCACTCATTTACTATCACAATATATCATTGCACTCCACCCACTGAATATTTTATACTCACTCCTCTTTTCTTGTCTTTTTTAGAGAAAGTGTAGATATAGTAGCAACCCTCATCAGTTAATTAGATCCAGCTGAGAAAAAGTTACCTAGACCGATTGTTGGTATTGGCTTTTCCTAGATATAAAATTTGAGACTCTTAGACAGATCCATCGGAAGGCGTTTTGATATCTCAGTTTGAAAACTCCTTATAGCATGATTCAACATATATATATATATATTCTTAAAATTGAATTTATTTTGGATATGTTTAAATGCTTGATGTGTTGGTTTTCTTGGGATTTGAAAAATGTATTTTCATAGTCTTGCAAGATCTTGAGATGCGTGTCGATATCTGTATGTACTTTTAGATCACACGACGATTGTTATATGCTCGAATTTACGGATCGGGACGTGACAAATTTTGCTAAATATTTGAATAACTTATTTTCATATTGATTTAAAAGTTAAAATTTATTTATAAACCAAAAGTTAATGAAAATATTCGTACAAATCAATAAAAAATATTTCATACAGAAATTCTCTAGATCGAAATTGGGTTAGAATCACTTACCTTTTTTACGGATGAGAATTCTAGGTCATGAAGATATCACGAATTCGGATCACCTTCTAATTTTCACAATATAAATGACTCGGTATGAGAATGATCAATGTTTCAAGCCCCCTTTCTTTGTTGTTTCAATCTCTCTTACTTTTTCACTCTCCCTCATTTTCATACACTAAGGAATGTAGACACTTCCCTTCCTTTTGTTATTTTTCATTCACATAAAAAAAAGCAACCAAATATGGGGACTCATGATAGTTTTTCTTCATCCTGTCACATCCAAAAGAAAACGGGAGAAGTTCCTTTTTTTTTTTTTTTCTTGATCCGGTTAGAGAGAGAGGGGAGAGGTTGTAAGAGAGAAAGAGATTGAGTTACTTTAAAAAAAACCCTACCCTCTATCTTTCAAAATTCAAATGATGGGGCAAGTCTACTCTCGTGGGCAGACTCGCATCCCATCTTCCATCAATTAAAAGTAAGTTATCAAAACAATATGCAAGTTGAAACCAAAATTAAAAATTTACTAAATTACTTTGAATCAAATCCAAATGATTTTGCAAATTGATCAAATTATTTGATCCGTTGCAACCCATGATACAATTGCTTTGCAGTAGTAGCATAAGCACCAAAAATATGAAAAATTAAATAAAATTAAATAAAAGATAGTTGATAAATTTAGCAATATACGACCTTGCTGATGACTTGATATGCTCATTCCACGATGAAGGAGAAGCAAGAAGCAATTGAATACGAAGTAGATGCCTATTGAAAAAGTGAAGTGTGGGAATTATTGGAGACAGTTATCAAAACTGAAATAACAATCCATATCTATAAGAGAACTATTATACATTCTGAATAAACATATTATTTTTCTTTACATTTAAAGTCTGTTTGATAAATTTTTTTCTTTTAACTTATCTTCTCCTTTATAAGGAGAAAATCTACCAAATACTATTTTAAAGAAACTCTTAAAAAAATAACTTTTTTTTAATAAAAAAAATAGAGTTTTAGCAAAAACTCCTTGTACGAGCTTTTGCTTCTTTTTTTTTTCTTTAAGATTTAACTTTTTATTTTTTTTATTTATATTATATCCCTACTTAAAGGATATAAAATCTCAAATATGTCCATATTATAAATTTATTTACCCTCGTAGCATCTTTTTTTTTTTAATTTTTAATTTTTACTTTTAATTTTTAATTTTTAATTTTTTACTTTTAACTTTATTTAAAAACTATCAAATAAGTTTATTTTTAAAATTAAAATTACCAAACAATTTATAACTTTTTTTTAAAAACTCTTAATTTTTGTTTCTCCTTATAAGAAGAAGATAAAATAAAAATAAGTCTTACCAAACGGGTACTTAAAATGATCTATTAATTGATATGTACTTTGGGGAATTATTAATAGACTAGTGATGTTTCCTAAACTTTTAATAAGATTTCTAAGTTTTAAACATGGATACGTACATATTTCCTTTTTTTTTTGGGGTGGGGGGATTTCAATCTAGACAATTGCCGTGTGCCCCCTCGTGGCTTTGCCATTAACAAACTTTATCATGTATTTATTCATTAGATAATATTTTCTTATTTCTATATTGAGAAATGCTAAAAATTATGCATTAGAAATTCATAATTACTGTCATGTTGTTGAAAATAACTTATTAAAAAAAATTGCAATTGTTACCATTATTTGGGAAGCACCTGTTTATGGGACACTTTACTAATTAGATTAGCTACAACAATAAAAGAGTTAGCGATGTTAATAAAAGGTTAACAATAAATATTAGCCACTAACATGTTAGTCTTAAATTCTCTTATTATCGTATGTTATTTTGCTATTATTTCTTATATGCTAACTCAGAGGAACTTGGTCAGCCTAGTTTTTCATTTTCTTTGTTGACTAAATTTCGTTATATATAACCTAATTAAACTCAAATAATTTTTTTTTTTTTAAATCTTATTAAAAACCTGGGGCTGTCCAAACTATTGAATGTAATTGTGGGATCCAAAATTGACCGGATCAAACCGGGTCGGGCCAGGATTGGAAACTGGAATTTTTGTTTTGGTCTAACAACTGACTGGATTGATTGAGAATATTGTCGAAACGACGCGTAATAGGCAAATGTGATTGAAGGAGAAGGGGCGTCCGCGGACACACGGACACGACACGGCTATTACCGCGAAGAAAGGAATCTTGGGGGCACGCGCATATGCTCCGTTTTTGCATTTGCATAACCACGCGCAACGCTTCTTATTCCTTTGGCCACAGAGAGAGAGAGAGAGAGAGAGAGAGGTGAAATTAAAATTCAAAAAAAAAAAAAATTGTGTTGTTTGGGGGAAGGGAGAGGAGAGATTTCATTTTGAGATCAATGGAGGAAGTAGGGTATAGAGATCGAATAGCAGATGCTCTCGGTGACTTGAAGGTTCTTCCCGACGAGCTCATTTGTGCTATTTTGGAGAATCTCACGTGTCGTGACATCGCACGCCTTGCTTGTGTTAGCAGGTTCTCTTTTCAATTTTCCTTCGTCTTGTGAAGTCGTAATCGGCTTCAGTTTACGTACTTTTAATCTCCGAACCAAACGATTCTCCTATAGTTTTGTGAAGCTTTCTGGGACCAATCATGGCATTCACCCTGATGTTTAAACCTGAATTTATGATTGAGTTCATATTTGGGGATAATTTCTTTTTTCTTTTTATGTTATAGGAATTGCAGCTATAAGTATCAAAATAGGTTGATTGTTATAGTGGTTGGTGGGCTTTAACTATGTGATTAATTGATGAAATTGTGAATATGAAGGTCACTAGAGATTGTTCTAGGTTTTTTTTTTATTTTTTTTTATTTCACTTGTGCTACTGTTATGCTTCTTTCTATTGGAATCGTAGTGCTAAGAATGAAAGGGCAACAACCCATGCATTGCGCCTAATATCCCTCATTCGTTATGGAATCTTGAAGAGTTATGCAAGATACTGACTTGACATATTATTTCATGGGCTTAGATCCATGAAAGAAATAGTGCTCTAAACCAATAAAATTAAAAACCAAAATAGTAAAAGGTGGGAAGAAATTATTAAAGTGGAGGGAGTGTTATCTCGTGTTTCTGTATATTTCGGGATGTTAGCTGCTTTTTTTCCCCCTCCTCAATAAAGATTTACAAGAGGATGTAGTGGGCATCAGAAGAAAGGGAGGTTGAATTTTGCTTGTCAAACTAGCTAGTGGAGCAAACATAATCAATGTAGTCAGTATTTATGCATTTCAAATAGTTATAAATGCAATTAGTAAATAATAGTTTTGGAAAGATCTGGATAAATTTATCCGATCCATACCTACGAGGATAAAATTATTTATTGAAAGAGATCTAAATGAGTATATAGGTGAGAATAATGAGAGATTTAAAATTGTACATAAAAACTTTGACTTTGGTGAGAGACATACAAGATTGTTTCAACTACAGAGGAATTAAATTCATGAGTCATACAATAAAGTTATGAGAGAGAGTGATAGGGTATAGATTGAGACCGAAAATAAGTGTGTTTCAGAACCAATTTAGATTCATGCCAGGACGATCTACCATCAAATCAATTCACTTGTTAAAACAGTTGATTGAGACATTTAGAACGTAAAAGAGAGATCTACATATGGTATTCATAAATCTAGAAAAAATGTATGATATGGTTTTTATAGGTGTGTTGTGGTGAGCGCTAATAAAAAAAGTGATCTCTTTGAAACACATTAATTTTATTAGGGATATGTATGAAGGAGTTATGATCAATATAAGAACTTACAAGCATCTGAGTGATAGCTTTCCTATTAACATTGGACTCCATTAAAGTTCGACATTAAATCCTATACTATTTGCAATAGTAATAGATGAAATTATAAAAAATATCCAAGATAAAATACTATTGTGTATGCTTTTTGCAGATGATATGATATTGGTTGATGAATTAGAGAGGGTATTAGTACTAAATTAGAGTTATGGAGAGTCACATTGGAGTCCAAAGAATTTAGATTGAGTAGACCCAAAACTGAGTATATGAGATGTAGGCTTAGTGGCAACCATCGGGATAATGAGAAAACAATTAGGTTAGAGGAAAAAGAAATACCGAAGAGTGAACGATTTAGATATCTTAATTCCATCATTCAGAATGATAGTAATATAAATGGGGATGTGAAAAATAGAATTGGGGATGTGAACAATAGAATTCAAACGGGTTGGATGAAATGGAAAAAGGCATCAGTAGTTCTCTGCGATCGCAATATACCATTATATTTAAAAGGAAAATTCTATAGAATCGCAATAAAACCTGCGCTATTATATGACATTGAGTGTTTGGCCATTAAACAACAACAAGAGCAAAAAATGACTATAACTGAGATGAAAATATTTAGGTGGATGTGTGACAAAATTAGAAAATATAGAATTAAAAATGATGAGATACGTAATAAGTTGGGAGTTAGTTCAATTTTAGATAAGATACGACTGTACCGTCTGAAGTGGTTTGAGCATGTGTAATGAAAATCCAAGGATGCACCTGTTAGGAAGATCAAGAACTTAAATATAGAAAATTTAATAAAATATAGAGGTAAACTGTTGAAATTTTGGATTTAAGTTAATTGTAAAGATATGATAGTTATGGATTTAGTTGAAAAGATAGTTTTAGATAAGAATGGGTGACATAGGAGAATCTACACAAATTAAATCAATTTTTTTTTTCATATTTGTCTCCCACGTGGCCAACTCCAAATTTTTTGGATAGAAGGTCTAGGTTGTTGCTGTTGATAGGAACGATGTGGAGATATCATTTTAGAGTTTGTCACAACATATATAAATGGTTCGAATGCCAGTCAAATAGATTTCTTTCGGAGGGGTCGATAGGATGACCTGTAGGAATTGCAACCTTATATCGGGGGAGAGTATAACAACTCAATATAAACTTTTAGTTTTAAATGTGCATGTGTCTAAAAGGCAAAAGAAGTGTCGTCAATTTATAGAACCAAGAATTAAGTGGTAAAATCTGAAAGAGAAAAAATGATGATATTTAGAGATAAATTAATTCAAGTAGCTATCTGATCCACTAATGATGATTCAGAAACCATATGAGTAGAAACGTTTAATAATATTAAGAATATGGGTAAAAAGGCTCATGGTGTATCTAGGGATCGAGCACCGATAGGCAAGGAATCATGGTGGTGGAATGAGGAAGTCCAAATTGTTATATGAACTGAACGAAAGTGTAATAGGAACCTTAAAAGTAAAAGAGGTAGCCATACATTTGAGAAGTACAAGAATACACAAAAAAAAAGAGGTAAAAGAAATTATTCGCGAATAAAAAATAAAGTGTATAATAAATAATACAGAAAATTAGAAACTAAAGATACAGAAAAAAAAATTTATAGAATTGTCAAACCAAAGGATAGGAAGGAAAAAGGCCTAAATGGTATTAGGTATATTAAGAGTAAGACCAATAGTGTTCTTGTAAGAAATGAGGATATAAGAAGACATTAGAGAGGTTATTTTAATAACCTCTTTAATGTTGAATGTGCAAAAGATATCAGCGATATCACGATATTTGTAGAGGAGATCAATAGAGATTTTAAATGTAAGATTCGTTCTTATGAAGTAAGGGAGATATTAAAAAAATGAAGAATGATAAAGTCATAGGAGCCAATGGCATTTTGATTGTGGTGTAGAAGTGTTTGAATGAAATGGGGATAGGAATATTGACGTATTTCTTTTTTTTTAAAAAAAATAAAATTTGGCAAATAAAAAAAAATGCCCAAAGCATGGAAGAAGAGTACAATTGTATCACAATGTAAGAATAAAGGAGGCATATAAAATTGTTTCAATTATAGAAGAATTAAACTTATTAGTCATACTATGAAGTTGTAAAAGAGAGTGATGGAGTATAGATTCATACTATGAAATTGTGAGAGAGAATGATCGAGTATAGATTCGGATTGGAGGTAAGTGTATATCAGAATCAATTTGAATTCATTCCAAGACGTTCCACCACCGAAGCCATTCATTTGCTTAGATATTTGATGGAGACATTTAGAACACAAAAGAGAAATTTGCATATGGTATTCATTAATCTAGAAAAAGCATACGATAGGATTCTTAGAGATGTATTGTGATGGGCATTGACAACAAATGGAATCTCCTTGAAATACATTGATCTCATCAAATATATGTATAAAAAAGTTGTTACCAATATAAGAACTTGTGAGGTTTAAGTGATAGTTTCTCGATTAAAATTGAGTTTCATCAAGATTCGACATTAAGTTTTTTCCTTTTTGCAATAGTGATGAATGAAATAACAAAGCGTATCAAAAATGATATATCATATGCATGCTTTTTGTACATGATATAGTGTTGGTCGATAAAACTAAAGAGGATATTAGTACTAAATTGGAGTTTTGGAGGTACAAACTAGAATTCAGAATATTTAGATTGAGTCGGTCAAAAACTGAGTATATAAAATGTATGTTTGATGGTAGCCATTAAAATGATAAAACAACGATTAAATTAAAAGGACAAGACATACTAAAGAGTAAATGTTTTAGATATTTTGGGTTCATCATTCAAAGTGATGGCAATATAGATAGCGATGTGGATTATAGGATTCAAGCAGATTGTATGAAATGGAAAAGTGCATTTGGTGTTCTTTGTAATCGTATGATACTATTGTAGTTGTGGGGGAAGTTTTATAGAATTACAGTAAAACCTATATTATTGTATACCACTGAATGTTGGATCATTAAACAATAATAAGAGTATAAAATAGTTATAACTGAAATGAGAATATTCAGATGGATGCGTGATAAAATTAGAAAGATATTATTAGAAATAAAGAAATATGTTTTAAATTGGGAGTGAATTCAATTGGAGATAAAATAAGAGAGTATCATTTAAAATGGTTTAGATATGCAACGAAACCTTAAAGACGTATCAGTTAGGAGAAGGGAGAATTTAAATATAGGAGATTTAGTGAAACGTTCGGGTAGCCCATTAAAAAATCTGTATGTAAGTTATCCGTAAAGATTTAAGTTCAAGAGTTTAATTGAAAAGATAACTTTAAATAAAAATAAGTGGCATAAGAGGATTCAAAATAGCATCATCATTATCATTAGTATTACTATTATTAGTATTATTTTAAGCTTTTACAGATAATTTATTTTTACTTTTCTCTTTTCATTATTTTTAGGCGTTATATTCTCTATTTTTGTTTTTGAACTTTAATTTTATGTTTTTTTATTTCTATTTCTATTTTTTATTTATTTTTTTTCCTCTCTCCTATATTAGTCTCTCAAACGGCCAATTCGAAAATTTGAATTTAAGGCTCAATTTGTTGTTGCTGGTTTTTTTTTATTTTTTTTTAAACTAATGAAATTATACCTTAAAGGCTTGAGGGTAATAATGGCTTGTGCCACAAAAATCTAGTCATGAGCAACACATTCTACAAGGATTGCCTGACGAGCAAGATATTGGGGAGAAGACAATGAAGTATAAAGTGAAGAGTTTGGGGGCTGTGAAAATGGTGCGGGTCATTTTAATCCCAACTAAAAGGAAAGCTGGCAAAGAAAAGAAATGTTGCTAACCTACATTTTTTTTCCCTTCTCATTCTTTGATAGAAACAATTGGTCATTGTGAAAATGAGTGGTTGCCTTCACTGATGCTTGACATTGAGTCTTATTAGGACCTATTATCAGCATTAAACCTGAATGCCATAATTTATTTTATAGATGACATGCTGATTTATTTAGGCAGAGATTGTTATTTAAGTAGTAAACTTAGTATTTGATTAGTCAATTAATCAAAAAGCGAAGGCTAGTATTTGGAGTGTAGATAAATGCGAAAAAGAGAACAGCATGCGTAAGAGAATATAATACCACTAAACTAAGAGAATTACTTGATCAACAGTTTTGAATTATGATGGACTGTTACTAGAGATTTTATTTGGTTTCCTTTTTTATTCTGTACTAAATTAAGTTTTTTCTATCAACAAAGGAGGAAGCAAATGGTTCAGTAGCCCAAGTTTGCTTCTTTTTTCAGATTGTTTGTTTGAAGTCGAAGCAAAATAATATTTCCACACAATTGCATAAATAAAAGAGAGAATTTTTTGTGGGTCCTCAGGTGAAAGAGAATAGAAGAGTATCTTAAGCACAGGTTCGCTACATTGGAGGATTAGGAGGGTTTGGTGATTAGCTAAACTAAAATTTTATAAATTAATGCATATTGACAATGCTTCTGACTGAGTCAAGAGGGTAATAATGATGGAAAAGATAGGTAGAAAGGGTGGAAATAGGGTTGAAGCACCTAGCTGAAAATATACAGTCTGAATTTTCTAGGGGAATAACACGATTTGTTCTCTGTGGTCTAGTACATTGTGTTCTTCATACATGCAAGAGGGTGTGTGAATTCAAAAATTGGAGCATAACGACCTAATGGTGATTGCATAATTATAACTACCATTGGTGCAAATGTTCTAATTTATTCATGAAAGGGACTTATGGATAGTTGCCTGATACATAGTGGTCCTTATGGTCTGTGGTGGACATGGACAAGTTTGTTTTTTTTTTATTTATTTATTTATTTTTTTGGGATGGGGGATGCTATCCCATTGGTAGCATAAGGTAGGTGGTGAGAGAAAATATAAAACTTCGAGGGTGGCCATATGAGCATCTCTATAAGGACTCAATTGAAATTTATGAAATAATTGAATGGAGTTGGTGGAATTTTCAAAACTGAGGGGTGTGTGGGTGGGGGGGTGGCCCCCTCAAAGGTCTGTAAAGGTTTCTCTGCATGTGGTGATTACATGGTCTGTCAGGGGTCGTTATGGTAGTGCGTTTTCCCTTTCTCAACCTTGTATGCGTGATGACTATATTTATTGGTTAAGAGATGATATCAGTTGCAGGGGATTGCAACAGCAATCATAATCTATACAAATGCTCTCTATTTCTCTCAATTTTAATCTGTTCAAGTTTAATATTTTTTAGTCATCCGCCTCATAGGGCACCTTTTAATTCATTAAATGAATAAGATAACTTTTTATTACCTTATTTGTGTCTAGCTACTGGCTATTTTTGGACTTTCCTACAAGCTATCACCACTATTATAGATCAGACTTAATAATGTTGGGGGCTTTTCTTTCTTTTTTCTTCTTTAATTTTGCTTCCCTCTAATATGCAGTGTGATGTTCATCTTCTGCAATGAAGAACCACTTTGGATGACTTTATGCCTTAAGAATGCAGGGGGTCAGCTTCAGTACAAAGGCTCATGGAAGAAAACAGCCCTTTCTATGTATGTCTTTTAAGACTTTTGTTTCAATTTTGTAGACATCTTCATGCTATTAGAATGTTAAACTTGGTTCATTTATTTCCATTAGGAATAAACTAAAATAATAGCTTTCCTTTATGTGATGAGAAATGATTTTACGGCAAAAACTCACATAGTTTTTGCATGTGGTATTGTTACTACATTGTCGGTGGCAGAGAACATGAAGGAATTGTGTGTGAAGATTGCTGTTCTAAGCCACTACAATTCGATGGTAAGAAGCTGAATTTGTGTTTGCCATGACTCATGAAGAACTGACTTCCAGAGCCCTGTTGATGGGGATAATGTTACCTTTTTCGAACTTTTTACTGTTCTTACTCTCTCTTTACTGGCTTCTTTGTCATCAAATATCCTCCTATTCTGCAGGGTTCCAATCTTTATTCCTGTATAGAAGGTTATACAGGTGTCATACGACATTGAGTGGGTTTTCTTTTGATGATGGAAATGTGGCAAGAGAAAATAACATCTCACTAGAAGAGTTTTCTACGAAATATGATGGTCAAAAGCCGGTACAGTATAGATAATCTCATAGAGTGCGACATATTACTAATATTTTTCTCTCTCTTCAAATGCATGGAAACAAATTATTGCTGTGCCATTCAATGCCCCTTCCCTCTTTCACCAAGATTCTTTCAGCTTATTTGAAATATTTTCACTTGCAGAATTCTAGATTCCCTCTTAGATGGTGTATATTATTCATTTGATCTGCTGCTGTGAACTGAAACAGGTTTTGCTCAGTGGCTTGGCTGATTCATGGCAAGCAAGGAATACATGGACGGTAGACCAGCTATCACAGAAATACGGAGATATGGCATTTAGAATTTCTCAACGGAGTTCTCGGAAGATAACTATGAAATTCAAGGATTATGTGTCCTACATGGGACTTCAGCATGATGAAGACCCTCTTTATGTTTTTGATGACAAGGTACATAAAGTGATTTTAAACATTTTGTTGATGTAGATTGCACTAAACATTAGGAAACTGATTTGAGCTTTCATGCAGTTTGGCGAAGCTGCACCTAGCCTGTTAAATGATTACAGTGTACCTCATCTATTCCAAGAAGACCTATTTGATGTCTTAGATAGAGATCAGCGGCCACCATTTAGATGGCTCATTGTTGGACCGGAGAGGTCTGGTGCCTCCTGGCATGTTGATCCAGCGCTGACCAGTGCATGGAATACTCTTTTATGTGGACGTAAGAGGTAATCCTAATGGTTGGATGCGTGAGATGAATCTTCTGTGATGGATTGCAGTGTGTACCTTAATCTACTTACAAGTTGAGTTCAAGAGGACATTGTTTAGGAATTGAGAATTTTTGAATGAGAGAAGGTTGCTGGGCTCTATTTTGGGTGAATTTGCGTAGCCATTGACCCACCTGAATTTCCCTTGTGTCTTTTATTCTCTCTTTCAAATTTATTTTCTGACAAACAGCAAACACATAACCAATCCAGCCTGACCATGACAGCTGGGATAACTTGGGTCTGTGGCTGCCCCAGCCAATTCATGTCCCTAGTGATAATTATTTTATTTAGCCTGTTTTGTGTATTATCTTGATCTTTCTTATTCTTCCTTTTCTTTTTCATTGCTAGGAGGTAGAAATGCTCTAGTGTAGGCTTCTGTGAGTTCTAGCACATGTGATGGAGCATAGTTGTAGCTTGGTGAGCTAGGATTTGGTTAAGGTCTGGTGAGGAAGGGTTCTCTAAGACAGAACCTACTAGTCAAGTAATGATGGTGATATATGGAGGAAAACATCTTTTGTGGAGGAAGGTGACATTATTGAGGCATAGGGTTTGGTAGGTTTTGATGACTCTAAGATTTAGTGGGGAGTTTTTGGTGGGCTGCGGAAATTTATTAGGAATGAGAGGTTTTCTTTTGGTGTGTTATTTTTGAGTGGGAGATAGATCCATTGTTTACTTTTGGCATTATAGGTGGTGTGATTTAGTCCTTAAAAAAAATTGATCGTTTAGCCTTTTTGCAATTGCTGGAGGTAAATATGGGACAGTGGCTCCTTTTCTTATTCATGGAGTTATCTGATTGTTCCTCCCTCCCCCTTCTCTATATAGAAGTCAGACACTTTGCAGCACAATTGCAAATGGAGAATTGTTGATGAGGTAGTGCTGGAAGTATTTCAGTTTAATGATTGCTAGAATTCAGTTAGTGTACTGGATTGATATCAATGGTGGCCATATGTGCAACAGGACTTCTTTCCTTTTGGAAGTTTGGGCTTCTTTGTAGGTAGTGTTTTTTTGCTAGGATGGCAGCATGGGAAGAAATTTGTCCCACGCTAATCTTTGGAGAAAGGAAATGTCATTGGGGAGCTGATGCTTTTGCTGCTTATGTGGACGGCATTAACGGAACACTTGTTGGTTCATTTCTCTGGGACGAGAGTTATGGTGTTGCATGTGAATGTTTGTTGGTTTTTCTTTAATTTGGTATGTATGGTTTATGGGCACAGAAAGGTAGATGGTGTTCTTTAGCTATGAGCATATTTTCCACTTTTACTTCCTTCTCCTTCATCTTCTATAAATATCTTTATCATTTAATATGTAAAATGTGTTATATTGGTGGGTGTGTGTGTGTGTGTGTGTGTATTGTCATTTACCCCTATATCTTTACAAACATGTCCCAAGAGGAAACGTTTTCTTTTGAACCTCCACCTACTGTTTTAATTATTTTTGAGTGAGAGGAACAAGAGGTCATTAGGGGGGAGAAGTTGCCTTCTCTTCTCCCATGTGCTAGTCTCTGTAAAATATGGGTTAGATCACATGAACTGGATTATTGGAGACCTTTCTTTATGTTGATGTTTGCTTTTAAAGTACAAATTTCTGGTTAAGGAATGATCAGAAAAATTCATAAAATATCCTCTCAACTTCTTTTGAGAGGATTAACACAGGGTGGTTCCATCAAAGAGAATAACGCATTTGTGCTTTGTATTTCATTAGGTTGTGGAAATACCATGTTTATCATTTTCTCAGTTCTTCTTGATCTCTTTGAAAAATCTAAGATCTATTCCCCTTCCCCTTGTCACTTTAATCTTGTCTTCCGCTGGGATCTCTGTGTGTTGGTTCTTACCTGCTGGGGATAGTGAATCACTCCTGCACAATTTTGATAAAAATGCTATGAATTTTTTTTCTTTTGTAACTAGTATTAGGGCTTTTTTTTTTATTCCCCGTTCATTTGTGACCAACTATGAAGCCCCTATATCACCACTCTTTGAAGTTGCTTTTCTGTGCTAATTTACCGGTTGAATCTTTGCCATTTGAATATTATGGAATTTCTCGTTTCCTCTTTCTTTAGTTGAAACCATTCATATCTGGGCAGTGATCCTGTATATATGTTTCATTAGGTGGGCACTGTATCCTCCAGGAAGAGTCCCTCTCGGTGTCACAGTTCATGTGAATGAAGAAGATGGTGATGTTCATATTGAAACTCCAACATCATTGCAGGTACTAATTGTCTGACATGGCATAACTTGCATGCAGTTATGCTATTCTAAAATATCTATTTCTTTTAGCATTTTAAGCCATCGAGTTCATATTTATTGCTTAATTTCCTGCATATTCACAGTGGTGGTTGGATTTTTATCCTCTTCTTGCTGATGAAGACAAGCCAATTGAGTGTACTCAACTACCTGGCGAGACGATATTTGTTCCAAGTGGTTGGTGGCACTGTGTGTTAAATCTGGAAACAACAGTTGCTGTTACACAGAATTTTGTGAATTCCAAAAATTTTGAATTTGTTTGCCTAGATATGGCTCCTGGTTACCGTCATAAGGGAGTTTGTCGTGCTGGATTACTTGCACTTGATGGAGATGGTATTGAGTCAGCTCAAAATGGTAAATTTTGCAGTGAAGATGACCTCAGTCATTCTGAAATGACTAGGAAAGACAAGAGACTAAAAATTTGTGAATCTATGAAAGACCCAAGTCGTGAACTTGCCATAAATGGTGCCTCTAGAAGTTGCAACTTGTGGATGCAAGATTTTTCTTATGATATTAATTTCCTATCCATGTTTTTGGACGAAGACAGGGACCATTATAACTCCATATGGAGCTCAAGCAGTTGCATAGGACAAAGAGAATTAAGAGAATGGTTATCCAAACTTTGGGTTGGAAAGCCGGGAATGAGGGAGCTACTATGGAAGGTATCACATATTCTGCTTATCATTTTCTTTCTTTTGAAGCCATCATGAGCAAATTACATTAAACTAGACCCAGTGGGCAACATGTAGATGAAATATACATGCTGATAAGACAACTGACTCTTACTTGTAGATGTGACACTGGACATCTTGTTGCAAAGGCCCGCATAAATTAGTTTTATGACCCTGTAATCTGGTAGCTGGTATATTTTTAATGCTAAGATTACAGACTTAATGCAGTCTCGCGCACTTACTACTCCTGGGCATGCAAAGTGCTGCAGTTTCTTTTTCTCTCCCCTTTTCTTTTTCCTTTTTCTTTTATTGGAGGGAGGGAGGATAGTGCATTTCTGGCATTCTGATTGAATTTGCATCTTGTCTTCTAGTTCATTTAGGATTCATACTCTAAAGAGTTTTGGATATTACTTTTTATGTTTGTGTGTATATTTTTTCTTTCTTTTTTTCTTTTGCATTGCAATGGGAGGTTGGACCAGACTCGTATCCTGGGTCTCTAGCACAAGCAAGGATTTTGAGTCATTTTGGTGACTATTTTAGCCAAAGCCCTTGGTTGATTAATTGGTGTTCTTATTTGTTTATATTTTAATCTAATTGAGTTTTGTTTTCTTAGTTGTTTTTCTACTAACCTAGGCCTAGAAGTTATTGTTTTTAGAGACTTTGATGAGTATTGAGATTATTGAGTTGTTAGTCTTTTTGTTCTTCAACTTCTCTTTTGTCTTTCTTAGACTCTCTCTCTCTCTCTTTCTCTATTTTTTCTTCTTTTCTCTTGGTTCCTGCACCATCATGTCTGCATCTTGGTTGTTTGAGAAAGACCCACTGCCATTGTGTCCTACATTTTTCACTTGTTATTTTGTAACTAATGGCGTCAAGTGATATTGACTTTCAGAATATCAATATATTGATTATTGTGTATCGTATCCTTGAGACTAATATGTTGTTGCCAATACTGTAGGGTGCATGTATTGCTCTGAATGTGAGCAAATGGTCTGATTGTGTCAATCAAATTTGTGCCTTACACAATTTGCCTTCTCCAACGGAGGACGAACAGCTACCTGTTGGCACTGGCAGCAACCCTGTAAGTAACATTCTTAGTTGAGAAAGTTTATGATATTAATTGGTACTTGTGATTTTGGCATCTCTGTGCAGCTGTCACACATACAGACCGATGTTAACTGTTTATGCCATACATGTGTGTGGAGATACACATGTTTGGAGGAACTAATGATGACATTAGATGACATGTCTTTTACTCATCAAAGTGCTTGTTATTAGTAATTGTAATGCGTCTGTATCAGCATTTTCAGTTGCTTCTGATTTCTTCCATTTCCCTAAATAAATTTGTTACACAGCTTTACTGATTTGAATGTCCATAACTAAACTAAAGTTATGGAGAATTAAGTATTGGGAGAAAATTAGAGATCAAAGATGTTTCTTTAAACCTCAACCGAGGAATAAGGGGGGAAAAAAGAACTCACCCGGTGCACAAAGTACTTCCCGGCGTAGTGCAGCGTTTGGGGGAGAGTGGACATATATATATGCAACCTTTCCCTTGCATTTTTGCAAAGAGGCTATTTTCATGTCTCGAACTCGTAACCTCGAGATCACCAAGGGAGCAACTCCACCATTGCACCAAGGAATAAGGGAAAATCCATGAAATATGCCTACATAAACATGATTGCAAAAGACATCTAATCAATTGTAGAAACATTTGTTTTGCCCGGCTGTTTTTCAGACTTATCATGATAATTTTTGCTGTGTGGACTTGAAGAAGCTTAGTAATCATCATCCTCTCCTTAATGAAGTAACAATGAAGTTATTTGAGTAACAATAAATAATGACCATACAAAATGCCACGGCAATAGAATGAACTAAATCCAGATTTTTGTAATTTAATGAATTTATTGTTCTTGTGCTGCCTAGTTACATTCTAAGCCAGTTGAAGCAGTATTTTAAGTTGGATTCTGCTTGTTGAAATGTTTTATTTTATTTTATTAAATGTTTGCTGCTCTGTGGGCATCACAGAACAACCTATTAACTTGCTTTATCCTTGCTTATCAGGTGTTCCTCATTGCTGACTATGCAATCAAAATCTTTGTTGAAGGAGGGCCAGAAGCTTCACTTCATAGCCTAGGAGCTGAGGTATGTGGGTCTGCTGATTTGGTGTCTGGCAAAAAATTCTGTTGATTTCTATAGTGTACCTCTCATGAATTTCTATTTCATGTTTGCAGCTTGAGTTTTACAATACACTGTCAAAAGTAAACTCCCCCTTAAAAGATCACCTCCCTGATTTGTTTGCAAGTGGCATCATTTCTTTCCAAGATGAGTCTTATACAATTGCTCCTTGGGATGGTAAAAGGTTGCCTGATGTGTTTCCTGATCTGATTCAAGGGAAATCCATGGAGGATGATTTCCCATATGGTGTATGGAGCAAGAAATATTTTGACTATAAAAATGTAGGGGTTGCACCATATAAACCATTCAATTCAGAAAATGTCAAAAATACGTGGCCCTATATTGTAACCAAACGATGCAGAGGGAAGATATTTGCTCATCTGTACGTTTTATTAGACTCTCAATTGCTTGATTTGTTTCTAAGTTCGAAAGTGAGAAGGTCCTACTTGTTGATGAACAGTAGATTACACCCTGGTTTCTCAAGTCCCATTGATTTGTATCTTTCCTTTTTTTTTTTTTTTTGTAGAAGAGACGAGTTGTCCCCCGATGAAATGTTAAACTTAGCCTCCTTCTTGGGGGAGCAACTGCAGAGGCTACATCTCTTGCCTCTTCCATCTCTGAAAGGATCAATGCTCTCAGACATTAAAGAGGAAGTGTGTTCGCCCTCAGTTAATGCTTGTGAGAAAATTGTTGCCGACGTACCAGATATTCCAACAGAATGGGATATTTTTATTAGAATTTTAGCCAAGAAGAAGAAGGATGTTATGAGCCGCTTATTTAAATGGTATAATATGTCTATCTCAGATTAATTTTGTTTCTTCTTTTTTTTTTTGGGGGGGGGGGGGGGACTCATCTGTTTGGTTTGAAAAATGTGTGGCTGTGATGACAACCTTTTTCCTCATCAGCTTCATATACTGGCATGGTGTGCCTAGATTATTATAGTTCATTCTTTTTGAGAACTGCCATGCAGACACCTTGTGCTTGCACTGTTGTTGACATCCTCCCCGTTGTATTTACTTGGCTTTCCTTGGGTAGAAGCTCTATATCATGATATTTCACGTCTTATGACACTTTTAAAATCAGATTTCTCTAATATTATACAGTTGACTGCAACCCTTAGATAAAGAGCAGCTTTGAATTCTTTCAATGCAATGTGTAGGGGTGATCCAATACCTAGCAGTCTCAGAGAAAAGGTTCATCAGTATCTTCCATGTGATCTTGCAGTACTGCTCAGAGTAAGTTCCCTCCCATATTCTCATTATGCATAAGATTGCTGCTTCTAATGAGGTCAATAGGCCATCTTTGGCCCACCTCTCAGCACTCCCTTGCCATCTGTGTCACTTTTGCATCTGTGCTTATCTGATTGCAGGGTGAAAATGATATGCCAAAGAATTGGAAGTCTAGCTCCTGGATACACACAGATATCATGGATGATAATATTCACATGGTGCCATGTTACAATAGCTTTAACCTGTCTGCCAATGGTCATGCTGACGGATTGCACTGTCAGTCTGCAAACGTTTCTAACTGCAATGGAGATAAATCTGCATGGCATCCTAGCCATATACTTGATTTCAGCAATCTGTCCATAGGTAAGTGATTTGTTTTCATCAGATGGTATACACTTTCAATGTATGAACTTGCTCTCTGGTAAGTGATTTGTTTTCATCAGATGGTATACACTTTCAATGTATGAACTTGCTCTCTCTCCCACTTCCTTTTTTTTTTCTTTGGGTGAGACAAACTTCTTATTTGATGAATATGTTGATACAGTAATTGATGTCCTCTAGGAGATGTTCTTTTTAAGTCAAGTCCATCAATTAGAATTTAGTTTGTGGATCGGCTTCTGCTTCAGGCATCACATAAACATGATGGGTCTAGGATTAGTATTTTTCAACAAACAACCATAATTATGTTATAACAAAAAGGCTGCGTCCAAGATTTGAACCCAAGACCTAATAAAGGGAAGCAATCAACTTAACCATTAGTTTAAGGTTTTCCTGTAATTAGAATTTAGTATGATGAACCTCTAAATTTGAATTGATTGGCCGATGCTTCTCATCTTTCAATGCTCATGGATACATACATGATTCTCATGTGCCAAATACACGGTTTATTTTGTGTTATTCTTGTAGAAGTCATTTGTTAAGGACTTTAAACCCAATCTTACCACCAAAATTGGAATTCCTGGCCTTGCACCAGCTTTATCACAGCTGCCAAAAGGAAATCCCTTAGGTTGCATTTGGTTGAAGGGTACGGATAGAGAGGCACAATATAGAAAATTAACTGTAACAATGTGAAATTTTAACTAACATAATAATTTTTTACCAAAGGTGGATTTAATACGCTCAAAGGGTATATAATAAGTTACCCATGGCATTAGGTACTGGAAGCTATTGAACCCCCCCACCCCAAAAAAATGATGACACAATGTTCCCTGTTTGATACAAATGAAGTATGCCAGTAACAAACTTTAGATGTGTTAATTTTCTAAATTGTACCCTTTCTTCTTTTCCCCTTGTAAACTACTGCACTTCTTTCATATAATCAAAAAGAATTCATCAGAAAGGAGAAAGAAATAAAATAGATTAAAAGTAATTATCCTCCTACCACGTGTGAAAGAAACAAAAATATAAAAATGTACTGATGACTCAAATCCTGGTAGGAAACTCCTCTAAAGTCCTCAAA
Source organism: Dillenia turbinata (assembly GCA_037126225.1). Lineage (NCBI taxonomy): Eukaryota > Viridiplantae > Streptophyta > Magnoliopsida > Dilleniales > Dilleniaceae > Dillenia > Dillenia turbinata. The sequence continues at coordinate 11,623,387 of JBAMMX010000005.1, forward strand.
GTGGATTCTTCATGTATCCTAAAAAACAGATACAAGGGGACTACATGGCCACTTCCTACTCGTAGCTATCTTGAGCTGAACTTTACATTACTTTCTTGTTTCCTAAGAGAACATTGGTATTTAATGGTTCCAAAATAAGCTATTTTAGTGGTCACAGTCTTTGCCACTCATGTTTCTGGCAATTCAAGGTCATATAACTCCCCTCCTAGGCAGTGGGAATATTGCTCTGATCAGATCATGTTGCAATCAAAAGAGTTTCCTCCTCTCCACAATAATGTTGCTTGATCAGTTTCACTTGACCTGCAAGTGGTATGTTCTATTGCAACTCACCTCTCTATCTCACTGGTTACCATCTTTTGTTGCATGCACCCCTCTCAGTCAAGCAAGAGCATGAATCCTAGGTTTCATTTGTTGCATTTTGGAGCTAACAGTCTGTCCAAATTTTATTATCTAACCTGAAAGAACAATTGGTTGATCAGGAAAAGCTTCATCTTTGCTTACAGTAGATGCTTCCAAACTCGAACATTAATTGACTCCTTCAAAACCTCTACTGCTCCAGAAATCCTCCGCTGAAGTAATTTCTCTCAGCTTACTATTAGAGCCTCCTTTAATCACTTTGGTTCTTTTTTTTTCTTTAAATATATATGAGCCAAGAAATTTACAGTAGTCTTGTCCTAAGATTGCAATCATTTATGTTCTCTTTTATTCTACTCAGGCATACCCCCTGACTAATATTGCACCATTTCAGCTCACCATACCATAACAGCCTACTCAACTCTAGATTCACTGGACTAACCTTTCCTATTGCATTTGCTTTCACGATAACCTTTTATTTCTCCAGCATCTGTCCCTACCACCACAAACTCCATTTAGATTACCACCTGGGTCCCCCACCGATGGATAATCCTGAGATGACCCCCTTGCTCGCAGAAGCTCCACATGGCTTGGAACCACACTTGAGTTTTCTCTTTTTGTGGGAAGGCACCATTCAATTGTTCTCCACACTCAGGTTGATCTACAGGAGTTATAGAAATTTTCCATGCGGCTCCTTTCCAATATAAACCTTGTGTTACTCAAACTCACTGGTTTGTAATTTCCATAACATTGGAGATTCTCTCTTTCCATTCTGACCCAATGGCCAAGTGAATAATCACCTTTCCTGATTTTCATTCTACAAAGGAAAAAGAAAAGGATATATTCCATCATTCAGCAAACTTGGATTCCTCATTCCCCCTCCCCCTTTTGCAACAGCTATTTTCAAACATCCAAACAAGGGGAGTCCCCCTAAAAAATTCCTAAAAGAGCATGCTGAAATTAAGATTTTTTCCTTTCAGTGGCAACATATTCTAAATTCTACCTTCTTAGACAGTGACTGCCTGCTCGAGGTTTTAAAGCCACCGTCTAATCTCACAATTAGCTAAAACTATCGTCATTGGAAACTTCTGAAGTCACCAAAGTAAAACAAATTCTCATCTTGATTTATACTTTCACTGAACTGCACATGAATTTTCTTTGTGGAGATGCAGCATTTATTTAACAATATTATATAATATATTATATATATATAGAAAGCCAATGCATAATCAGTTTACAAGATCTTTTTGGCTTGAAATCTATTAGGGAGTCCCCTGTCCAACAGTTGAATTTTGGTCCACTTCCATCTTTAGTTTGCAAGCAACCATACAAATGACTTTAATTACCCTATGGATTTGTATGGTTCCCATCCAAAGGCGATGATTTGATTTGCAACTTGTTTCACCTTTATTTCAGTTATGATTTATTTAGAGTTAGTTAGCCCTTTTATGTAACATTTTCTTCACTAACTTCAGAGGTAACTGTCAACAAATCTCTTGGTGGTTTTCCTAAAATCACTTCGTCAAGTGTGATATTGTGTAAAGCATATTGTGTATAATTCATAGTATCAAGTAGTGAAGTTTTCTCTCAGCTAATTAGGTTAATTAAGGGTCAAAAGAAGGTAATTTAGAGCATATCTAAACTCGGCAAAAACAAGGGAAATGAGAAAGTACTGTGGCAAATGAACATGCCGACTAGACCTATTGAAAGAGAATAAGGCTCATCAATTTTCTTATTTGTTGTATGGTTCTCTCTTTTCTAATCGTGCTCTCAATACTGATTCTGTTTTTCTTACAGGTGACCCACTCTTCGACTTGATTCCAATACATTTAGATGTCTTTAGAGGAGATTCTCATCTCCTTAAGAGATTTCTCAAGAGCTACAAACTCCCATTCTTGGGAGGGATATCACAACGTCAAATAGCAAATAGAGAGTGCAAGTTGGAGCGCCTCTCGTTCCGTGCCATGTAAGTTGGGGCTGAAACTTGACTTCTTACTTGCGGGTTCCAACAGAACATTAATAAATCTTGTCTGCAATGACAGATAATTTCCTTTTATCTGTTCAAAGAAACACATAAGGGGAGTCCTTTTTTTTTTGTCTGAATAATATATATGTCTTTGCATGTTACTCTTGTTCTTGTGCAACTATTTAATAGAAAGTAGCTACTTTTATTGTGAAGTGCAGATTACTTGATTGTAATATATTAGTATATTACCCTCTTTACTGGTGCATTAGGTTCAGAGTGACATAGCAATCCATGTTGGAAGTAGTGATTTAATTCATACATTGGGGTCATTATGGGGACCTCTCTGTATACACAGGACAGGACACATTTCTGCATATTGTGCTAGCCATAAAAATGGAGAGTCCATGGTAGCTCTAGATAAGGCTTGGCCCAGGAAAGAACAATTTAAAAGCTTGAATCTGGGCAAGAGCGTCTTAGTTTGTTGGATACAATGGAATTGAGAGCTTCCCAATCAATTAAAATAACCTCCTTTTTAAGTCTGTGTGGTGTGATGATGCCCTTGCAGAAGCTTTAAGTGATCCTGAAATGCGGATATTATTTGATCTCAAGCGTTCATGTCATTCTTGCTGGTCAGTTCCAACTGTTTGTGTTGGGCACCCTTAAAAGGGCTTGATGTCAGGAGTCTGCTGCTTCTTACAGTTTTACTAAATCATCCACACTGATAAAGGATGTTCTATTGAAAACTGCTTGTGCATGAGTTCTTTCCCCCTTCCAACCATTTTAGAAGTTCTGATACACATTCATGGCAAAACAATATGCATGTAAGAGATATTTGTGATTAATCACATCAAGCATAATTATTACATGTTTATGCTATCCCAAACTAATTAGGAATTAATGGAGTATGAGGCCGTTAAGCCCTCTTTTTAAGTGGAACCCAATGCAGCGTGACTAATTTGCTCTGCTCATTCTTTGCCGCTTATTTTTGTTTTAATGCCGATAGCTTGTGCATTTACATATGAATGACTAAAGAGTCGAGAAAATACAAGCAGCGTCCTTATCATGACTACCATTGCAATCTATACTGTAGCAACCATTGCCGCCCTTACTTTTGTTTCTCAACATATCTCACTGTCCTTGTCATCACCATGGTGAAGTCACCGGTTAGTGTTAGTTTACAATGGTGGTATGTCTTTTGAGGGTTGTGTATAATTGCAGGTGCTATTGTATTTTGCATGATGAGGATGTCTTGGGAGCAATCTTCAGTTTGTGGAAAGAGCTGAGGACAGCAGGCTCATGGGAAGAAGTTGAGGAGACCGTCTGGGGAGAGTTAAATAATTATGAAGGTTTCAGTTGATCAGATCCAGCAATTAGTCTCCTAATTGGAAGCTTAAATGATTTTGCATCCGATGTGGCATTCAGGTTACAAATTTATACTAACAAGAAATCTAGCTATCAAATAAAATGAAAATAGAAAGAAGGAATTGTAATATGGCATTCTAATTATCATTCTTTGCAGCCGAGTGTTAATTAGCTGTTTGGAAAATAATAAATTAAACATTTCTTTGGCTGATATGGTAAGGTTTTGATATTCATTGACGTATGTATCTTTCCTAATGCCTTGGATCAAAGAAATCTATTCTACCATATTGCCCACTTCTGTTCTTTATTTTGGGCTTGGCAGTTGTATTCTATGGTGTCATGGACATTGTGTTTAAAAGTTGTATTTCTGTGCAATATGAGACATTGGTCTTTATTTATATGCATCTTTTGTTCTAAAGATTGGTCAAAATGTAGTAAAGTGAACCGAGTGCTTCGTAATCATGCCGGATTGGTATAGTGTATGCTAGGGGGCCTAGGACTTCCTATGCATGAAAGTCCATTTGTCACCATAACTGTGCCTGTAATTTTCCCATACCCAAATTCAGTAAGATTTAGTAATTCCTGCCATAATTGGAACTTGGTACTTGCCTCTTCACAAGCTTGATGGCAGGTCATCGACAGGTTTGCAGTCATTTTTTTTTTTTTTTTTTTCCTAAGAAGGAAGTTGGTGTTCTGAGTTTTCATTCACTCTTAGGAGAAAAAGAAACATATTGCTGGGGCGAAATACTAAAATCTCTCTCTCTCTCTCTCTCTACGATCGAACCCTAACGTATATTCTCTCTTTCTCTCCCATCAAGCCATACCTCTTGTGATGAATAAACACTGAACGTCCTCTACTGATCAACAACTTATTGTCTCACTCTGTGCCCATCTTCGACGTTTGAGGGCTCCTTTCTGTTAGTTTAGCCAATCTTCTTCGGATCTCGCCTGTGATGCGGTTAGCAGTGAGTTGCTCTTCAAAATTACTCGGATTGGCTCTGTTTGCCGTTTTGCGAGCATGATCTAGCTCGGATCTTCCTTTTTGGGGCGAGGCTCACCGCCGTCCGCTTTGCTCAAGCTAGATCTCAGGCCGGCAATGGATCATTGAATTTTGGGCGAGATCGGATCACCGTTCGTCGGAGGATGTAATATAAATATACAAAAATTGGAGAAATCAAATTTTGAGTAAGTCTTCGTTGTCAGATCTGACGTACTTGCCTTGCCTCCATTTTTGACGGTAGCACGTGGACAACTTCAACTCTCGCCATGTGAAAAATATTCTATAACATGTTGGAAACAATTCTGCCTTTTGGAGTCTGTTCGTTCTGCTATCCCTTCAGGGATAGTTTTCTTCTCTCCTTCGTTTGTGATTAATTTAGGGTTCTCATTCTGTTTTCGACTTCCTTGTTCTTCCTTTTGTTCTGATGTTTGAGGAATAGCAATTATTGCACATTGTAGAGTTTAACGATCTTAGTTTGACAAATTGTTCCTTGTTCTCTATTGATTTTATTACAGTGTGTTGTCATTCAGTGAAGAGCTTAGCTTTGTGAAATGCTGGCGCAATTTTTGTGTGTTCCAGCATGTTCTCGGGGGGTTGATCACCTCCGGACTTGTGTTCATTCTTGTCCCAAGTTTGAGGATTGTTTTAAAATTAAAGAATGATCAAAACCGAAGGTATACAATTATGTTGTTTAATTGATATAATCTGAGGCCGCCTTGGTGTACCAAATGACACTAATGTTTAGTACGGGTATCAGATCTTTAGATTAAAATTTAAGTTTGAATTTTGGGAATAGAAATAATATTTGTTGAGAGAGTTCTTCTTTATAAAGATTTAATGGTAATTCAATTTAAATTAATTAAAATATAATTTTTTGGAGGAAAAAAAAAGGCACTATGCTTTTGAAAAATAGAGCTTTAGCATAATAACCCTCTATCCCACCAATCCACGCAAGGAAGATGCGACAAACTATCGGGACCCAAGCGAATCATATCTGTATATTGAGGAGGCACCATCGATACCCATCCACTTGTATTATATTTAGCTTCTCACGTAAATGGAAAGATTAGTCAGTTCGATAAGCCCTTTTCCGGGATGACATCAACTTTTGCTTAGTGTTTTCCTCATCAGATCGCAACCGAATGAGCTTCGGTTTGATAATTTTATTATCCGCATTCTTTTCTTTAAACATGAAAAAGTTGCATTTCGTTCCAGTGACTAGAGAGGTTTAAAAATAATAACTCTTTATTAAAAAGCCCCCTTTGACCCACACGTTCATGTCAACTTTTTTTTTTTTTTAACCCACCAAACAAATAATTGTGAACATCTATCTTCCCCTTCAGTTTACACCATAAACTCTGCGAAGCAAGCAAAACAAGGCAAAAATGGAAGCCATGAATGGAAACAACACTGAACTAAAGCAGAGTCAGAAGAGGAAGCACCTTAATACGCTTCTTGTACTTCTGAACTGCCTACTGATGTCGATTGGGCAAATTGGAGGGCCGGTGCTTCTTAGGCTCTACTATGTGCATGGAGGAAAAAGGAAATGGTTCAACGCTTGGTTGCTCACCGCCGGATTCCCTATTTTGATCATCCCAATTGCTGTTTCTTTTCTTCATGCTAGAGCAAAGGGCTACCAAGGAAAATTTCTTGTCACGCAAAGGCTTGTCGTTGCTAGTGCCATCATAGGCATCTTGCTTGGTCTTGATGGCTACTTATACTCCTTTGGTTTATCTTATCTTCCTGTTTCAGTCTCTTCTCTTCTTGGCTCAACTCAGCTAGCCTTCACTGCCATATTTGCTCTGATAGTTGTGAACCATAAGTTTACTCATTATTCAGTCAACGCAGTGGTTTTGATGACTATGGGATCAGTCATTTTAGGCCTTCACATGAATAGTAATCGTCCAAGTGGAGTGTCCCATGGAAAGTACTTGCTTGGATTCTTCATGACCCTTAGTGCTGCTGCGCTGCACGGCTTTATAATGCCTGCTGTGGAATATACACATCTCAAGGCTGGCATGGCCATCACTTTTGATCTTGTCATGCAAGTTCAGTTCCTTATATCGATGTTTGCTACTGTCTTTTGTACTGTCCCTATGATCATTAACAAAGACTTCCAGGTAGGTGCTTTGAATCCTTACTCAAATCACTTGGCTATGTGTTTCTTGCAGAATTAAATTCTTTGTCTTGATTGCAAAGAGCGTGCAAGTAGATAAAGCTGAGATAGTTGAGAAAAGTTTTAGAGGAAAGAAAACTCCTCCCCTTCATTTTGACTTTCTTGAACGATATTAGAGTAGAAGCCCGGAATTTATAGCTTCTAATTTCTTAAGACTTGAGTTTTGTTTTTTTATTATGGTCTTTGTTTAGTAAGTCAATTTTTCAAAGGTCCGATTATGTGCATAGTTCTGATGAGACAAGTCTTACGATTGATCCAGGCAATTCCAAGAGAAGCCGTTGAATATGATCTTGGAGAGACCAAGTATTACCTTATATTAGTCATGGCAGGAATATGTATGCAATTCTTGATCATAGGGAGTCTTGGAGTGATTTTCTGCTCCACGTCTCTCTTGGGGGGTCTTGTGTCGTCTCTGCTAGTTCCAATGCAGCAGTTGTTTGCCGTAGTTTTCTTGGGAGAAACCTTCAATGCCGAAAAGGGTATGGCCCTAGCAATGTGCCTATGGGGTTTCGCTTCTTACTTTTATGGAAAATATAAGGAAAGCCGTAAGCTTCAAGTGACAAAACAAGACCCAGTAAATGGTGAAGTATGAAGTTGTGCGCCTTTGATACGGTATATTTTGTCTATGTAGGAAATAGGATTTAGCTATTTCATGCATCCTATGCATAATTTCTACCAAATTAAGCAATATTGTTGTGTAATTTTTCAAGTTCAGCAAATAACCTATTTGCGAAGGCTATGTTATCCATGATGACAAATATTCTCACTATGTGGTGCGTGTTCCCCTACACTTTTAGCTTCTCGTTTAGCATGATCCGCAAAGTTTTTATGAGCTCAGCCAAAATGTTTCCAAGGTCTCGCTATCTTTTATAAAATAAAATGTACCCAAAATTTTGCTCCAGCCTAGGTTAGACTGTGTCCAGTTGAAGCATGATCGTCATGAGGCAATGTGCCCCGCAAGTAAAAATGAAATAAGATATGTGTCAAATTAACAAAAATAAAAATATCTGCTTTATAAAAAATAAATTTAGGGTAAATAGGGTCAAATTCATAAGGAAAGAGAGGATTTATCTCTTCTAAGAAAATAAAATAAAAATAAATTTTGAAATTTTGAATTAACTAAATAACTTAACAAAATCAAAATAAACAAGAATTAAAATCAAAATAACAATTAGTAAAATAAAATGAAACAAAATTAAAGGAATAAATATCAAAATAAATTAACCTAGTTGAAGGTTTCGTTTCCACTTTGATTCAATCGATTGATTCTCGATTCAAAGATAATTCAACAACACATAAATAAATTGGTTATAGTCGTCGACAAACGTCCAACGATCAATCTCTCCTTATTTCGTCGATAATTAAGAGAAATTCGTTAATTATTTTCCTAATCGAGAGTCAACCTTAGAGAAATTTTTAGAATTGAAAGTTTCAAAATATTAAAATTTAGAAAAATTCAATTCTAATTAATAAACACACGGAGGTTTATTTAAATTAGAGTATTCAATTCCATGACATGAATGTCATTCACCATTTTATTAAAACTAACAAATAATTATGGATTTATTATTTAAATTAGTTATAGATTATTCTAACTTTATTAAATATTGTTTATCTATTCAATAAACCCTAAAAAATTATGATTCATGAAATATAGGAATTAAATAAGTATCTATAATTATTGAATGAATAAACATATTTAGATCTCACAATATCATGAATCAAAATTTCAACTAACTTTCAACTAGAAGATAAATTAAAATGAAGACATTGGAAAAGGAAAACTCACAATATTTTATTCAATGTTTAATTTACTGAACAATGAAAATGAAAAATAAAATAGTAACTATCCCCCCTTTTTGCCAAGGTGTAGCCGCCCGTAGGAAGAATAAAACCTAATGCATGAATGACCTAAAAGTCTCCTAAATAAAAGTGTGTAACTTTCCTATATAGCCCTAGATCAACAAAACAACTCCTTGTTTCTTAAAACAACCACACTTCCTAAAGAACCCAAACTCCTAAAAGCAAAAAATTCAATCGTTTTACCTATTTTACTTAATGTAAAAGCATTATAACCCTAATTATCTAAATAATAAGGAATGAAAATTTCTAAATATTTTTCTACAACTTAAAAGCTAAATAAAAAATTACAAAAATATCAAAAATTCTTAAATTCTCAAAATTTGTAAAAGAATCTTCAACATCCAACATTCTCAATTTTCATCCAACTCCTTTGAAATTGGTATGCCCACGTACTAACGATTGAGTAATTCTGTCTAAGTTCTCTTCTTGCATGCAATGCCACAAATTTTGCTCAATTTCTCCATTTTTCTTCATGAACATCTTCCATCAAATATAACACATCAAATATCTAAATTAGTGCAATATTTACTCAAAAATAATGTAAAACAAAGTACAAATATCACACTGAATTTATCTTTATCAAATTCTCTCATACCTAAACGATAGTTATCCTCAAACATTCCTACAAAAGCAAAGCAAAACTATCATATCTATTTTTCTTCTTCCAATCTCCAAAATTAATAAACACTATAAAAGTTCAACCAAAAATACAATCGGAACAACAAATACTTCATAGCGATTTGTATCCAAAACAATAACCACACATCCTAACAGTTTCTTATGAAATCAAAACGACAATATCCAACAATCTTCTTTAAGGATTCATTCAAATGCACTTAGAAAAAGGAGGATGAAGAATATATCGATAACATTCAAATCAACACATTGGAATTATCATTATCATATGTTTGCAAATATATCAAATCTCCACCACTTGAAAATTTGAATTTTATGTATCAATTTAAAAGTTTTTCATTTGGTTGTAACGTTGTTAGGGTTAGGAGTAGGATAAAAGAGAATATCAAGAGTTAAAATATACTAAAAATAATATACAACTAACCATACAATTTTTCTGTAATATCACATTTGCCTCGCATAAATAGCACACCAAAAATAAATGACCTTGCTACCCAATATGCTCAACTAGCCAACAGTCAATACCACATAAAAATGTCAGACTTTTTCTCTATGATCCATGTCTGAAATGAAATTCTCATAAATGCAATATTTTTTTTTCTTTCTTTTTTTCGCCGCTGTCTCTTTTTTTTCATTTTTTTTGTTTTGTTCTCTTTTTTTTCATGAAGAACATCTCAGCACAAAAAATGAACAAAATCAAACTTTTTCCTTTCTTTTAGAGTCATCAAGTCCTTTCGTCTTTTATATCAAAGCAAATATCAAAATCAAGCTCTAATTAACACAACTCTTTTAAGACAAAAATATACTAAAATCATGCAATTAACTATATATATTTTTGGTATAAGGGTCGAAACACAAGCCAAAAATAAGGGTTTTGGTGTTGTATTGAGAAATTATGAAGAAAGAAAATGTCTCAGACTCAACTTGGTTCATTAAGGGGAATTAAAATCAGGGTAAGGATTTTTTTACGTAAGCCAAATTGAGTAAAACTTAATTGCCTTTATCATTTCAATGTATGAAATCTTATATGTGATCTCGAAATGCATAACAAATCAAGTTGTAGAATGACCAATTCAAATGCGATAATCACTCAACATGAAAGAAAATTCCGAACACAAAGAATAAAATTACTCTTTTTAGGTTTAAAACCTCACTTTTAAATGTGGTTTGTGTTAAATTTTGCATACTTATTATTCAAAGAAAACTATTAAAAACATTGAAAGCTCTTTCAAGCACAAAAACTCATTGATACAAGCTATTTTTCATATGTTTTCAGCTAACCAAATAGCATAAATTAACTAAGAGAGCTTGAAAGAATTTTTTTTTAAAGAAAAATGAAAGTATACCCTAAATCAAGTAAACAAGCAAAATCGAAATAATTTTAACATAAAGTAAGAACTAAAAACACCTAGAAAACTACTAAACACTCACACACACCTAAATTATACATTGTCTTCAATGTATGAAGTCAAGAGAGATCAAAACGAAAGCAAGAACATATGCAAAAAGTAAAGAAACAAACTAAAAGAGTAAGATAGAACAATACTCCCCCAGGGTAGAGGTGGGAATATAGGACAAAAGTGTGGATGATGGTCGAACTAGGTTCAAGCGATCGAGAAGATGGTATCGATGATAAGGAGCATGCTTCCTTTCCATGGCTAGTTTCGATTGACAGAGGCAAGTCGATGGAGATGTTCTTCAATGGTGGTTTTTGACTTGAAAGTGTGCAAAGGAGAAGGAAAACCTTGACAAAAGAAAGAAATTTCAAATCATTAGAATCATCTCATAAAACGCATCGTTTCTCTCTCTTTTCTCTCTTTCTTTCTCATTTTTTTTATGTGTATGGAGTTGGTGAAATTTGGTGGGCAGAAATGGAGTTTTCTTAAGGTGAGGGCACGCCCTAAGAAGGGTTATTTTCTGTGTGTTTTAACGCTGAAGTCCCACGGCAGACAGCCTTAGAGTTGAGTTAGGGCGTGGGCATGCCCTAACTTAGATCCATTTCTGGTCACTTAAAAAATATTGGTAAAACTGAAAAGAAATGAAGGCTTGTTAAGGTGTGGGCATACCTTAATAGCAAAGCACGTCTATCAATTTTTTTTTTCAAGGAAACTCAATCCTAAACTAAACAAACATAAATAAAGAAAATAAATTATAAAAGAAAGTATTGGCTTGTCTTCTAATAAATGCTTTTATTTAATGTCGTTGGCTTGACATTGTCTCCTCATCTCAACCTGACTCATAGCTCGATTCGGTCCAACTCGACTTCAACTTTTTGGCGTAAACTTCAATCTCGAACAGAAGTGATGAACTTTTTGGTTGACCATGGATTGCTTCTGACACAGGAGTTTATGAGGGAGAAATTTGTCCAACTGTACATCCTCATCTATCAAACTCTGTTGAAGCACATAATCAAATTTATCATGCACACAATAATCTTTAAAATTATCTTGTATGAAGAAGTCAGCCATACTAGCATGAAAAACAAATTTAGAATTATTTGGATACTTCATGGGGCCAAAAATAATGAAAGTAACAATTTCACCATCAAATTCAAAAGACAAAGTACCCAAATTTACATCAATTTTCGTTTTAACTATTTTCATGAATGGTCTACCCAACAAGATAAGAGAATGGTTAGGAGAACTTGTATCATCCATATCAATCACATAAAATCGGTAGGAAAAATAAGATCACTCACTTTTACTAAAATATCTTCAAGCACACTCTCAGAATATAAATATGACCTATCAACTAATTGAATTATTACATTTGTCTCTTTCAAAAGTTTTAGATTCAAATCCTTATAAATATACAAATGCATAATATTTAGCGCTGCTTCTAGATCAAGCATAGCCTTTTCTAAAAATTTAGTGTCAATTATACAAGATACAGTGAACATACCGGAATCTTTATATTTCGATGGCAACTTTTTTTGGACGATTGTTGAAACATTTTCACTAACTACAACTCTATCATCATTTTTCAACCGTAATTTCTTAGTACACAATTCCTTAAGAATCTTAGCATACCTCGGTACTTGTCATATGGCCTCTAAGAGTGGGATGTTGACTTTTACCTTTCGTAAAGTCTCTAAAATCTCTTTTTTCTCATTTTCTTTCTTTGATTGTGCCAACCTACCAAGAAAATATAGTGGAATCAAAATTTTAGTCTTGAAAGTGTCAGTTTCTTTACTTACATTTGTAGCCGATTCCTTTGATGTTGATATTTCTTTCCTTTTTTTTTGCCCCTTTATCTTCTTCGATTTTTGATGGATTGTCCTGCACTTCCTTTCCATTTTTTAACACCATAACACTCATTTTTCTCTCGGATTGATCTCTACTTGAGAGGGTAGTTTACCATTATTTTTCTCCATTCAACTCGTAGTTGCCGCCAATTCGGATACCTGAATCTCCAAATTGTGAATGCTGGTTTTTATCTTTTGTGGAAATCGTTGGCTTTCCTATTGCATTAACTGAGTACTGTTAGCCAAACTTTTAACAATCTTTTCTAAAGACATACATTGATTCGAAGAGTGTTGTTGAGGTTGAAATTGAGGTCCGTTTTGTGGTTATTATGGCTAAAATAGTGATCTTCCATGGGATTGTTGTGGAAATCCTTATGGCTTAGCCCTATAGTTAAGGTTCGGATGATCTCTCCAACCTTGGTTATGAGTGTTGGAGTAAGGATCATATTTTTTTTGGGGCTACCTTGAAAATCCTCCTACGACATTCAAATGTTCGTTGGATTCCTCGTGAAGCATAGGACACATGTCAGTTGGGTGACCCACATTCGAACAAATTTTACATGCCTTCACTTGTTGCACCTGTCCTAGAGCCAACTTTTCCACAATCGAAATTAGGGAATCAATCTTATGTTCAATGGAAGATATGTTTACCTCATTGACCCTTTTCGGAGCATCTTGTCTCTCTCCAAATTGTTGCGCATTTACTGCCATGTTGGAGATCAAGTTTCGTGCCTCCTTGGGTGTTTTATTCATCAACGTACCACCACTTGCTACATTGATCATATTCCTCTCTGACAACAAAAGGCCATCGTAAAAATATTAGATAATCAATTGTTCAAAAATTTGGTGCTACGGACAACTTGCATAAAATTGTTTAAATCTTTCTCAATATTCGTAGAGAATCTCTCCACTGAATTACCTCATATCACAAATTTCCTTCTGAACGTTTGCTGCACGAGAAGTTGAAAAAAAAATTTTAAAAACATTTTTTTTCAAATCATTCCAATCAACAATAAAATCAGGAGATAAATAAAATAATCAATCTTTAACCTTATCAGCCAAAGAAAATGGAAAAACCTTTAACTTCAATTGCTTCCACCTTATGGCCTCACTGTGGAACACACAATATGAAACTTCTTAAAATATTTGTTGGGGTCTTCTCCTACAAGTCCATGAAATTTTGGAAGTAAGTGAATAAATCTGGATTTCAATCCAAATGGAGTTTCAACTTCAGAAAAATTAATGCAAAGAGCTTATTGATTAACATTTGGCGTAGCTAACTTCCTTAAAATTCTCTATACAACCATGGTTTCATTTTTGATGTGTTGCTTCTCGCTATCAATTGTTTGGCCCTATAAGTCCTCGTCCAAGGTTAGTTTAAGCAATGAAGATATGAACTATTTTGTTTGCTTGGTTTCCTTCGCGATTCACTGAGTTGTTTTCTCAATCTCCGGGTCAAACACAAGTTCACATGTACAAGAAGAACGAGACAAAAACCGGAAATAAGGAGACAAAAATTAAAAGAAATAAATCTCTTGATACCTTCTTCCCCTGCAATGCCGCCAAAATTTGATGAGTGTCAAAGCAATAAAAATAAAAATACTTACTTCATAAAATACGGGTTTATGGTAAGTATGGTCAAATTCATAGAGAAGAATGAGATTTATCTCTTTTGAGGAAATAAAATAAAAATGAAATTTTGAATTAACTAAATAACCTAACAAAATTAAAATAAACAAAAATTAAAATCAAAATAACAATTGGCAAAATAAAGTGAGACAAAATTAAAGGAATAAAAATCAAGATAAATTAATCTAGTTGAAAAGTTTGTTTCCACTTTGATTCAATCAATTAATTCTTGATTTAAGGATAATTCAACAACACATAAATAAATTGGTTATAGTCGTTAACAAACGTGCAACGACCAATCTCTCCTTAATTCGTCGATAATTAAGAGAAATTTGTTAATTATTTCCTTAATCGAGAGTCAACCCAAAAGAAAATCTTAAAATTGAAAGTTTCAATAGCATTAAAATTTAAAATATTCAATTCTAATTAACAAATACATTACGGGTTTATTTAAATTAGATTATTCAATTCCATGACATGAATACCATTCACCACTTTATTAAAACTAACAAATAATTACGAAGTTATCATTTTAATTAATTGTAAATTATTCTAAATCTATTAAATATTGGTCATCTATTCAATAAAATCTAGAAAATCATGATCCATGAACTACAAAAATTAAATAAATATTTATAATTGTTGAATGAATAAGCACATTTAGATCTCATAATATCATGAATTAAAATTTTAACTAATTTTTAACTAAAAAATAAATTAAAATGAAGACATTGAGAAAGGAAAACTCACAATATTTTATTCAATGTTTAATTTGCTGAACAATGAAGATGAAAAATAAAATGGCAGTCGTCCCCCCTTTTTGGCAAGGTGCAGCTACTAGCAGGAAGAATAAAACCTGATGCATGAATGATTTAAAAGTCTCCTAAATAAAAGCGTACAAATTTCCTACGAAGCCCTAGATCAACAAAACAACTCCTTATTTTCTAAAGCTACCACACTTCCCTAAAATCAACCCAAATCACTGAAAGGAATTCTATCCTTTTACTTTTTTTACTTAAGGTAAAAGCATTATAGCCCTAATTATCAAAATAACAAGGAATGAAAATTTTTAAATATTTTTCTATAACTCAATGGCTAAATAAAAAATTATAAAAATATTAAAAATTTCTAAATTTTTAAAATCCAATTAAAGTAAAAGAATTTTCAGCATTTAACGTTCCCAATTTTCGTCCAACTCCTTTAAAATTGGCGTGTCCACGTGCTAAAGATTGAGTAATTCTGTCCGAGTTCCCTTCTTGTATGCAATGTCACCGATGTTGCTCAATTTCTCCATTTTCCTTCATGAACGTCTTTCATCAAATATAACACATTAAATGTCTAAATTAATACAATATGTACTTAAAAATAATAAAAAACAAGACACAAATATCACACTAAATTTATCCTAATAATAATAATAATAATAATAATAATAATAATAGGGCGGGTCATTTAGGTCTTCTAATGTTGGACCAAAGCAAAAATCACTCCCTTGAACATTAGTTGAAGATTTGTTGGCTCGGGTACCGACAAGCATCAGGTGGTTGCTCTACCAATTTAGGGTTGGTTTCACTTTTCTTCTTCGTCTTGTAATCTGACATCTTTGTTAGCATTTGAAAGTAAAAACACCCATCAAACCATGAACCAGAAGACTGTTTAAAGGTAGACTGATTTGTGGTTCCTTTTGAAGGTAATCTACCTTGAAGGTAATCTACCTATTATAACACTGCACGAATATAATCAATTGGGGAAATCCTGGATTAGGTTGACCATTAGCAAATCCCTGAAAGAAGGAAGACATCCTTTTTATTAGTAAAGTAATGCTTAGGCTAAACCATATCTTTAATCATGTCCGGTGGTCAAGTGGCCCTTAACCATCTCCAAAATTTAAGAAAGAAAAGATGATCAAGGTGTCATCACTGGGAAAGCAACATTAGAAATCTGCAGCAAAAGAATCATAAGACACTAACAGTCTCATGTGGGTTGAGTTTTTTTTTTTGGGGGGGGGGACTGGAAAACCACCAAAATCATCAGATCTGATAAGCAGGAAGAGAGAAGAACCAAAGGCCAGTTATGGTAATGGGACTAAAGGCCTGAACTTGGATGCATGAACCAAATTCAAGCAATAATGCAGAAAATAATGAGTCTTCAAACACCTAATTCAAACTGTCCAGACAAGGAGTCAAACTCCCTCGAATCTACAAAGGGCCACATATCATAACAAACTTGCCAATGCTGCTAGAATGCATTATTTCTCTGCCTTATCTGAACCTATAATATTCATTGAAATCATAGTTTTTCTGACTCAACTTATACCAGGTCTATAGCTTCACAAATAATACTCAACTTCTTTTTGGCTAATGACGGATTAGAAACACCAAACAAAAAACAGCTACATTTCCTAACTTAAAAGATTTGTATAGAATATTCACATTCAGACCTACCTTTGCCATGGCAAAAGCAAGGTACAACGTCTCAATTTGAAAGAAATGTGCAAAATTACAAAAAAAAAAAAAAATTCATAACCTAGACCACATCCACAATGATGCCAACAACCGAACCAAGAAAAACTGCATTAGAAGATGTCAACACTTATTCACAGACCAAATCACAAAGGGCAAAACAATTCACCACTTGTTTCTATTTCTTCAATATCTACATCAGCATCCAAATCATCGAGGTCCATGCTGCTTCCAACAAGATGACCACCAACTTTTGGCACTTCAGCTGGTATTGTTGCATCTCTTATAAGCCACAATATCTCCTCAACACTTTGGGATGGAGTATTTACATCATTGCGATCATAACTTCCCCCTTCCATCAGTTCTATGGGCAAGTTCTTTAGAAACCATGGGTGATTTTTAATCTCCGGAATAGTAATCCTCTAGAAGAAAATATTTAGGAAACAAGTCATGCTACAAATAACCAGTAGAGTCATGATACAATGAATCTGTCAACTTAAGTTTGGTCTCACAAATAGCCATGGAGTGAAGAGGATTTTGACAACGAAGAAGAACTATTCTATTACCTTCTCGGGGTTAGCCACGAATATTTGAGATATAAGATGCCTGCACTCGACAGAAATTCGAAGATATTCTGGAATTGAGTATTGAACACCAAGTATTCGCTGCCATACGGAAAGAATATTAGATAAGCATTATTAAAAATTCAAATATAATGTAATTACTCTTGCTTCAGTAATGCAGTCTATCACTCACAGTAATTGCCTTTCTGAAATTTCTTGGATCATCATGATCTTCAAATGGATAAGCACCAACCAACATCACATATAATGTCACCCCACAGGACCAAACATCTGCAACCTATGTTTTAACAGGAATAGACAAAATAGTTGGCCATGAGTGAAAAAGTTAAACTGGCAATGCAACTTTAGTAGGGGCTAATGAAAAAAGTTTACATCACCTTTCCATCATATTCCCCTTTAGACAGGATTTCAGGAGCAATGTAGGCCGGTGTCCCTACTTTTGATTTTGGCTGAGAATGCAACACTGCCGACTGCAAACAAGAATGTGAAGATGACCTGAGGTCAGAATTTTGTGGACTCCCCAGAGGTTCCACAACATTTATAATTTATCTACCAATAGATTTATCAAAGTCCCACATATTTCAACAGCTTTCTAGTCTATGTACCTTTGAGTACCCAAAATCACATATCTTGACTCGTGGTGCTGTACTTCCATCCAAGAGCGTGTTTTCCAACTTCAGATCTCTATGGCAGATTTGCTGAAAAAGATCAAAGTCAATGGAGCCTGTAAAGGAAGTATAAAATGACTTTGAAAACACCAGCTATTGATTGGTTAATTAGAAGTCATAATCAATACCATTGAATGACAGTAACTGACTCCCGATAGTAGCTGTTGAAAGAAAAACCTTGCCTGATTCAGAGAACCAAAAAACAGAGTAAATATTTAATAAAAATTGCCAATTCTAATCATCATGACAACTCTAGCCAAGAAAGTTATAGTGAAGTTCAAAACAAGTTTCTTTTCTAAGCAACCTCTGTTAATGCACAGGGCCAGTAACAGGCAGATTCTCCCTGTGAAATAGAGAGACAGGCACAATGTAAGGTTGCACAGAAGGTACTTCTCTTGGACAAATCTATTGTACAAGCAATATGCATTACAAGGATTTTTTGGACGAGAATATGAAAGCTTACTTATATACAATATTCAAAAAACAATATTCTTAGTAAAGTGTTTCATCTTGTTAATTTGATTTTTGTACATCCGCAAGATGCTTTAAGAGGCACTAACTTTGCAAGCAAAGAGGTGGAATCAGGGAAGTGAAGAGGAAAGATCAGGAGGTAATATGTTACATGAAAACTACTAGCGATATGCGTTGCTAGTATTCTTATTCCAATATTGAACTTATTCTATGTACATCTTCAAACTCTTTTTGCCCTTTGGTGATTGAAGCACTTAACCTACTAAATTAATCCCACAAGTCTTTACGAACAGGCCAATCCATAGTTTATGTCTCACTTATGCAGAAAACAATAAAAGATCAAAGACAAAATCAAGCATCCATGAAAAACTAAAGTTGTTAGAAGGTTAGAATAGAACAATTATGCGCAAGTGGAGATATCATCAAATATAAAAGCAAAAAGGGCGACAGCCACAATTGAGTTTTGAAGCTGATAATCTGAGTATAATGGATAGAATTATGGGGGCAGACTATAACCTCATCCTCAGTGAATCTACCAGCACTACATATCCTCTCAAAGAGTTCACCTCCGGCAGCATATTCCATTACAATGGCTAGATGAGTAGGTGTTAGCAGGACCTGCATGGAAGATTCCCCAAAACTTTCTTAAAATCCTGTTCTAAAATCACGGTAGCAAATAGACCTACCTCATTAACGTTCAACCACTGGAGAATAATTAAGCACAATAGGAACATTGATTAATTAAACAATAGGAACATTGATTAATTAATAACCATATCTGATTAATAGAATTATTAAATCACTTGCCATAACATAATGGCAATTCAAATAGCTGTTTGGCTTTCCAGTTTTCCAGTGAGACCCATCAAAGACATTAGGCTCAAGACCAAGAAATTCATTTCAAAGCACAAAATTTGAATATTATAAAGGGAAAAGCACAAGGCCAGGCATGCCAGTGTGACCAAAAAAAAAAAACAAACAAACCAAACAATTTCTCTGTAAATGTTCAATAAATAAAAATATATACATGAAAGAGGAAAGGGAGGTTCAAAGAATATAAAGAAACACGAAACCTCTTTGAACCTAATAATGTTGGGGTGCTTCAACGATCTGTGATTCATTATTTCTCTTTTGACATTCTCATCAATCTGCAATCAATAAAAGATATATACCCAAACGTCATTTTGTGGACAAGAAGAAGCAGAAGAAGAGGGAAGCAGACCTTGGGGCCTCTCTCAATAAACTTGATAGCAAAGAGTTCATTCGTGAGCTTATCTCTAGCGAGCTTAGCAACCCCAAAATTTCCGGACCCGATTTCTTTCATAATCTCGTATCGCTCCATTATTACCCTGTATCTATATCTCTCTTTCTCTATCTCTGTCCGTCTGTGTGGAGTTATGAATTGAGAGAGTGGAGCAAAGGGTTTAAACAAGGATTAGGAAGAGGAGGGAGGGATATTTGAGCTTACCAAATGGCAAAGCCCGGAAAGCAAGAAAAGATACACTACCCCAAGTTGAATACAACTTCAGAGCAGAAGAAACTGAGAAGCAGCGCCGTTACAGTGAGGAAGAGAGAGAGAGAGAACGAGGCACGTGGCGTTTCATGAAACAGAAAAGGAGACTTTGTTTGGGAAATGAAACCAGTTTTTTGGGCATTATCAGGCGGTGAACATTCGTCGCATGGTGCTGTACGGACGGACGAGAGAGAGAGAGAGAGAGAGAGAGAGAAGACCTGTGTTGCGCGGTCGTCGCGAATATCTTAAATATATTTCTATTCGGTTGATTACAAGTAGCGTCCGCCATCAGGTAACAGGGAGTAATTTTTTATGGGTATTCTTTTTATATAATTATTATAAATAAATTAAAATAATTAAAAATATAAATTTACTTCCTAAAAAAGTAACCAAGTATGCACTTACCTATTTACGCTTGCATAAAACATTCATTTGAAAGAGGTCTAAATCTTTCTTTTTACTTGTAAACAAGAACCAGCAGGGCAAAAAAAATGTCGGTAAAAATGTGACGGGATTGGTCGGAAGGCCCCAGGGGCCGAAGATGGTGGGTTCTTTTTGACCCTCCCAAGGGTGGTTTGTTCTGATGTGAGTTGGGTCATAGAGAGGACAACCCTTCCTTTATCTTTGTTCATACCTACCACATTACCTCTCTTTCATTTTTCTTCTTTGCTTTGTTGGGCTTAAACCAAAAGATTAGAAAACTTCCCTTCACCTCCTGCCCTTGCCATCACCACTTAAATTATTTGGACAAAGAACCCCTAAAAAACCCCTTATTAATAATAAATATATATTTAATTTTCTTCTCTCCATAGTATTTTCTCAAAAAATATTACTTTTACTCTGCTGAAGACAAAATGAATCTAATCAATATTAACATTTTAGGATAAACAATTAAATATATTAAATAGACAGATTTAATATATTTAATTCATAAATTATTTGATTTTTGCATTTATTACTATAAAATATATACTAGTTGGCTAGGAATTGTGTGCATTAATATAAATTGCTTAATTGGGTACATAGGTGTAGGCCCAAGAAAATGACATTATGACACGCCTCTCTCAGTCTCAACTCGTGTTTTACAAAATAAAGAAACAAAAAATGGAAATTATTTCATTTTTGATCCTTTCATGAAAAATAAACGTGCTCTGTCCCGCTATTCTACGTTATCTTTTCACTTTTTTTTCTTTTTTTTTTTTTGTCTTTTTCCTTTTTCTTCAATTGTGGTTTCACTGAATGGCCCAACTCAAATGTGAAAACTTTAGATGTTTCTTTAACACATTGAAGTTAGATTTTACACTTCAATGGAAATTTTGGCCCATCTAAATTTTATTGTTTAAAATTTTAAAAAAATATATAAATATTATTTATAACAATCAATAAAAAAATATGGTAGAATAATTTATTGAATACATCTGCTTTATTTCTCAATAACCATTTTATCGTAAATAATTCTAAAGGGAGAGAAAGTTAAGAATAATTAAACAAATAATCATATTAACAAATAAATTCTATGTATTATTTTTATTGACTCGAGCGAAGAAATTCAATTGAATTTCAAATTTTAGTTTTCGATTCCAAATATAAGAGTTTAATTGCAAATAAACTTCATGCAATTTCAAATGAAAGAACTCATTTTTCATTTAATACCTAACAGGATTAACTGATTACAATTTTATATAATTACTCACATTTTGGATAACAAATAAGCTCCGTGTCAGCTGGGTAAGAAAAATTAAAAGAAAAATCATACTAGCAAAGCCATATTATCACGCATAACAAAAATAAAATAAAATAAAATAGGAGGGCTATCATGATAGCAAAATGCATTAATTCTCATGCCAGCTGGTCAAATTGGGTTATTATTATTTTTTGAGACTTTTAATTGTAGTTTGCTGGCCAATATTTCCTGGGACCTTTTCTTATTGTGACTATGAGTATTTCTCTTCCCTAGACTTGACTTGTTAAGCTCCAATTTCTTCTTCCCTTTTCACATGCATTCACATTCAAGAAATTCACTTTGAAAATTTTGAGAATTTTATCGGACAGTCTTGAAAGAGAGAAATGAATCTCGTCCCCCAACCCTACACGCCCCATTTTAATCAAATTTGAAGCTAACCTTGCGAAGGGAGAGTGCTAGGGTATATGCCCCTCTAAAGTTTCTTCAAAATAAAAAAAAAAAATTATATATAAATTTAAAAATTATAAATTTATATATTATTCACGTCCTCAAAGGTCACGGCCTCTCCACCATACACTTATTAAATTCAATATAAATTTTCAATTTCGCGCTTATATAATGACGGGTGCCTATATTTTAGTGTTCATTTATTCTCCTCTACAAATATTTTCTAATAAATATTAAATAGAAAAAATTATATAAAAATGTAGAATAAGAATATGTAAATTTCTACCAATAAGGGTAAAGCGACATAATATTAGAAAATTTTAATATATTAATTATTTTTTAAAAAAAAAAAAGTCAGAGGCAACCATAACGGGTCATTCTAACGGGGCCCTAGCATGTACAATTAAATTATACAGAATTGGAATATTAAGGTAGTAGCGACCAATTCAACTTGTAATTCCCATAGTTTGAAAATTTTATGGCTTCAAATGGGAAAGAGTTGACAAGTTTGATCACGCGTCTCTAAGACGTTATAAACTAGCGTCACGTTATAAATAGAATTAATTTTCTTGTACTTAATATTTAGAAATATAGAGATTAATTAATTCAATTGATATTAAATAAGATTTTTAACGTAAAAAAAATTATAAATATAGTGACACTTTTAGTATTCATCAAACTATCTTGTGTACTTTAAACTTTTTTTTTTTTTTTGCCAAAATAATACCTTATAAAAATTATATATCTATATGTATGTATGTATGTATGTATGTATGGACTCTTCATTCTCATTTGGAATGGGATCTATCGTAATATATAAGGTAATGTTAGATTGAGAAACCACAAGGGCGCAGAGCAGCCCCGCATGGAACATAATCTACTTTCTCATTATTATTATTGGGCGCCGACTTTGTTGCTCCAAAAGGCTAATTCCGTAACAAGTTGAAATCATTTTGTCATGTTCGTGTCTCATGCTTCCTTTCTTGTAAAAAATTTGGAAAAAAGGAACACCAAGTGTACACATACTGCTACCACAAAACAGGCCAAATGATCCATCCAACTAAGAATTATTCAAACAATAAAGGCATTTACCCAATAACACATCCCCTCCTTTCAAGCACAGAGAGTTAGAAACCCGACAACAAGGCAGCTCAGCTCAGCACCAAAACAATGGGATTGTGGCCAATGGAGAAACCATCCAAACATTGAAATCTCTTTTAAAAAAAAAAATACCTTTTTCTCTAATTAAATCTAATTTGCATATATAGACCTTAATTTAGGGGTTAATCCACCTGAATAAAACCTAAAACCAAAAATAGTTTTATACTTTTGGTACTCTTATATCGTGCTTACTTCATAAAATTTTTTTAAAATATAGTATCAGAATATACTACTAATAATATGAATTATGAATGACATTAACCTGAATATATCGCATAATCTTTCATTTGCTTGTTCGCAACTGGTTTCAAATCAAAATTTTAGGCGTATCATCCCAAAACCAGCAAGAGAGTGGGAAATATATTCAGCAAGTCAAAATATGGTCCGAGATTATCATGCTGTATCTATGTTTACAGTACAAGGACCACACAAAGGATGACTTTAGCCCGCCATACATGGAAAAAGTCAACAAATTTCCATAGCAATTGCGATGGGCGGGCCAAGGTAAGGGGCTCCTTTCACCACCAAGTCTTCAGGTAAGTCTCTTTCCTCCAGAATAGCATAACCTGCGCCGATCCAGCCGTATTTACATAACGAAGTTGTTATAAAGCGAAAAAATCATTAAAAAAATAAATACAAGACATACCTGGAAGAGAAGGAATAGGAGTGTCCCAGTAGTAAGTTGAAGGCCTGCCAAGCTCTTCGGAGTAAGGCGGAGACAAGACATCTAAAATGGCGCAGGGACTCAAGGCTGTGAAGGAATGAATGTTGCCGCCACTTCTTGGAAACAAAACTGTGGGTTCACTTGGTGCACTCATTATCCCGTCCATTACTTTCCCCGCTAATCCAACTGCGACCCGCAATCCAATTTAAATTTCTTAATACATACAATCATGCTTATATTCTCAGTAATTTTCTTAATATGGGTTAGGACTTCACACAAGTTGTTGAAATTTATTTGTGGATTTCAGTGAGAAACATTATGTTAACTTTTATTTTGTATCAACCATGTATGCAATAAACCAGTAATTGGTCAAATTTGAAGTTTTTTTTTGTTATTATTTTTTTTTTATTTAATGATCAGACCAATTAGGTTGTCAGATTTGTGTATGATGTGGTTCTAATGTAAGCCCAGACTCTAACGAATAGAATTATTAGTCCCTATTTCAAAAAAAATCATTACACTAGAAGTGTAAATAGGAGAAGAGAAATTAATACTTTTTCCCATGAAACCTTTGAAATGTATAACCTTGTTTGTTTCTTAGCCAAAGCTCTTAAGAAGAATTCACACCAGGAGAAATCATCCATCCAAGGGAAATTCGTGGTTACACAGAGAATTTGGTTTTATATTCAATCATTTTTCTTAATTTATAAAAATGACCTATGGACTTAAATATGCTATTCTAAATGATCAGTTATGTCATAAATCTATGGCACAATTTCTTACTTGTTCGGCTGTTGTTGGTCTCCATTTTCACCCAATCATAAGCTTTGACATAAACAGATCCATACAGAAGTTTGCTGAGCACTGTCATTCTTGGATGATCATGCAGAGGAAGCACACCTCCTGCTGGAAAGCAAAACACTCCTATCTGCTCGTACAAAATAAGAACACACCCTATTATATTCATGACTTTGGTTAGAATACTCACTCATGTTTGATCATTTTTCATGCATATAATTAATAATAGGTTAATAATCCCTATAAGTTTTTGAGCATCTGCTAAAAAAAGATTGTGTAATGCTATCTTACCGAGAAATTATCGCATTGATGTATGTGGATGTAAGTTATATTAGAGACGTTTTGGCCACACATAAGTCTTTTTGAATCCTCCGGGCTTGAGGATGGGGATTGGAGGGTGCTAAATTCATCGATCCCAACATCAATGGCTTCTATAGAATCTGTGAAATATTTTTCAAAAGCTAATGTTACATATTTTTCATGATTAGACAATATGTAATGTTAAAATAAACGAAGTGGGAGAAAAGGCCACCTAAGATTTTTCTTAGCCATTGAATCTGTTGAAAATTTGGGAGCTCCATCTGAGAGAACACTGCATCACAGGCATCATACAATACCTGTATTCTGCTTGCGGAGTCCATAACTTCCTGGCGCGGTGGTACAATGTCAAATTGTTAATGGAAGAGAGAGAGAGAGAGAGAGAGAGAGTTTGTAATAATGTGCAAGGGAAATGAATGTGCAATACTTAAGTAAGCAGTGTTAATAAACCTGGGGGCTTTGTTTTGACTTTGGGAGCATTACGGTGGGCTTCTTGAAGTTGAGTTACATGATTCTATTTGGTCATGGAAAGCCCTCGGAATAAACGCATCACACCCCGTTTGTCACACTCGATAAAACATCAGCTAGCCCTATGTTCAAGGGAACAACTGTTGGGCTCTCAATAAATATGAACCTAATCATGCAAGCAAAGTACAAGCTGGTGGGGGAGTATATAAACTGCCACTTGTTTATGGAACTTCTTTTATTGGCTTTCTGGGGCAACTTGAGGTCACAACTCAAGAGGACTTTTAACGTTGGTCCGGATAAGTTACTGGAAAGTCGCAGAATTAGACCTCAAAAGCAGATCAGCATCAGCTCCACACCACTTTGTAATTATTACCAACAAAAATCAGAGAAGGGAAATACTTTTCATTACTAATCTAATAAAAACTGCTGACAATACAAGAAAATCAAAACCATAGCCTCTTCACATTCAGGGGGGACAAGTTAATCCACCTACATGGACTTCAATAAGTAGATAAATTAAAAAGAATAAAGACTTCAAAAAAAAAATAAAAACAATAAAGGGTTCCCTCTGAACATGGGCAGCAGACCAGCAGATTCACTGCCCACTGCTTGGCAGAAAACAGTGCAGACAAAACGAACTCCCTCTTACAAAACTTACAAACTCCAAAGAGGATAAACAAATGACCTTTATCTGAAACCATGAGCAACAGCAACAACAACAGCAACAGCCTCAAGAAGATAAAGTCTCCCAAGTATATAGCCTACGAAACCCACAGGTAAACTCCAGCTCATGGATAAAGAAATAGAAAGTGTTTTTGATCAGAAAATGGAAAAGCTTAAAGGACATGACTTCGGTAGCAGTCATACCGCTTGGCATTGCCTCAACACTCCGGTTTCCAACTTCATTCCTTTTTGCGGGAAAAGATTAATTGTGTTGAAATATTTAAAATAGAAAATTTAACAAATCTAAAAATTTGAATAAGAAAAATTTGTAAAAGGTAGGTTCCAAGAATCCCCACCTCCATAAGAGAAAACCTTGTGTACTATTGCAGGAGAAGAAAAGACACATGAATAAATGAATAAAAAGTAAAGGACTATGGATGCAGAATATAAAGTTATTAAATACTTAGGCTTTTAGAATAGTTTCTGTTATTAGTTTGTTTCTAATTATTTTGGGCTTGTTCTTCAATACTATCTTCTTATTAAGCTAAGGGTTTTGGTCAATCTAATACATTCTGCATTAAGTACATTGAACATGAGTAGACATTTAGAAACCACTGCAGCTGGCTAAGCCATTTTACCCTTTCCTCAGCAACTCCCCCACACTCCTTGTAAACCCAAAATGGAAATTATGCCGCATTACTGGCAGTAACGAGACTCACTTAATAGTATGAAAGCCACATAATATAACTAACCAATTCAAGGCCAAGCAATATTATTTTAAAATCTATATTTTCCCAGTAAATGCACAGAAGGTTAAAACAGGCAAAAGGCAAGGCTAGATGCAATTCAAATATGGTAAACAATGACGCTATTTTAGAAGTACAGAAGTACAATTGCTACTGAACGTCCAAAAAGAACTTACAGATAAAAGCCTAGGTTTTATGACAAGTAACACAAACAATAACTAAACAAACAAAGTGGGGATCCAATTCATGACAACAAAGTTTCATTTCAAACTTCACGTATAGGCATTCAACTGCTCGAGGTACAGGTGTTTCAAGTAACACAAACAATTACTAGACATACAAAGTGGGGATCCAATTCATGACAACAAAGTTTCATTTCAAACCTCACGTATAGGCATTCAACTGCTCGAGGTGCAGGTGTTCACACCATCCTTGCAATCACTTGTTAGGTCATTAAAGGTCTCAATTTGCTTCTTTCCCCTGTAGAAAACTTCTGTATCAACAGAGATTCTCATATAGCCATCAAATTCAACTGCAACCCCATTATTAAGCTTCATTGTCTCCCTGTACCAGTCACTCTGCTCGTCCCAAAGATCCTTGTAATCATCAAGAAAATGAGTTGTATATTTGTCCTTTAAAGGGTCAAAGAAGGAAGTATCTGGCTCATCAGTTGCTATATAAAGTTTCCTCCCCTCTTCGATCTTGTCCCTCAAAGATGAAAGGATTGCTTCAGGTTGAGTATCAGTGTCAAGATGAGGCCAGAGCTCTTTGTTTTTGGCCTTCTCGGCCCTGACAACATGAACAGCATCATAATCCCAATTCAACCTTGAGGCAATGCTTGAAACTATGTCCATCAACCGCTTTGATTTCCATATCAAATGCCATGGTCTTTGGACCACAGACTCGGTCTCTCCTTCGCACACCCTATACCAATAATTATCAGGTTCAACCGAACCAAACTTCCTCATGATCAAAGTTTCCTTCACCTCAGCCAACTTCATGGGTGTGACCCTGAAATCCTCCACAAGATAAAGATTTAACCGATCTTGCTTCTGCCACTTATTCCAATCAGACCAGAACTGACCCTGATCCAAAACCGAGGCAGACTCCTTCAAATGCTCAAAGTCAAAATAGAACCTGAAATCCTTGCCTTCCTCATCCTGATGCGAGGAAGTGTACATTGATGACAAACATATACTCAAATCCATCACAAGGGTCCTATTTAAATACTGAGCCTCACCTAAAGCACACAGAAAACTCCACAAGTAATGATTCATACTCTTACACCTATCCCCACCATTAGTATAAAGCAAATACTTCCCATGCCTAAATGCCTTCTCAGACTCAACGACAGGTAGTGTATCATTCACGGTCTCTCCCACTACCTGAATAGTGCCCGAATCGGGTTTCTTCTCAAACCCAGGTTTCTGATTCCTCTTTCTTTTCCTAGCATTAACACCAGAGTGATATTCACCTATGCTGACTACACTAAGGGTACAATTCTCGGACCTTGAAATCACAAACCTCCTATAATCCTTGTAAAACGAGGCTGTTTTACCCTCCTTAGGTCTAAATCTCCACGCCATATCACAGGATGTGTCATTAGATCCAGGAACAGCTTTACCAAATTTGTAGAAATGAATATCCTTAAAATGCTCAATCGCAGACTTCATCAATAAGTGAAATACCTCGGGGTCGGAACACTGAATCGGGGTGTCGGGGCCGACGTCGCAATCGGTCGATTGGGCGGCGATATCAGCGGCATTCTCAAAAGAAGAAGTGTCGACGTCGGTGATGTTGATGAAGGAGCTGACGACGGTTTGATTTGGAGTGGCGAAGTCCTCACCGGTCTTGGCAACGGTGATGTCGGATCTGAAAGTGGCGTTGGAGGTAGAGGTGAGGAAGTTAGTGATTTGGGTGGAGGGATGGAAGAGAGGGTCATCGGGCTCGTAGGTTGCGGCGATGATGGTGAAGATGAGGACGAAGAAGACGAAGATTGTGAAGCAGAGGTTTCCGATCATGGAGAGCGCATTTTGTCCTAGGTTCTCCGGTCGGAATTGGAAATTTCCAGCTCGAGAAAACGAATTCCGTCCCAACATCGTTAAAACCCAAAGATTCTACAATGAAGGAGACGCAATGTGCATCAAAAAGTTGAGAAGAAACCAGATATCGATGAGAGAGAGAGAGATGAGAAATGCAGACTAATTTCACCAGCAACCAAACAGACAAGGGTTTATGCACATGCAGTGGATTGAATCGAAGCGTGAGTGTGAGAGAGGAGAGAGAGAGAGAGAGAGAGCGGAGTTGGACCTTCACCAGCTGCGAGGTGAAGGAATTGAAGAGAGTCGGATCCAGAGTGCAGACAATGGTGTCAGCATCAAATTTTCCAATTACAGCCCTTCGATTTTGTGCTAGAGCATATGCTTCCGGATGTTATCCCGTAGGGGTAATATTGTCAATTCGACTGCACCACCGTCAACTGCCTCAAGCTCCTCTTAACCATGGTTGGTTTGTTACGACCTCTTGACCCCGGTTTTCATTGCGGCATCTCCTTGTCTTCTCTCACACTCTCACTCCACATTACGTACAATCCAGCTGGGGAGAATTAAACAATCACAGCTCAATCAAAATTTTACCGCATGCCTCCTCTGGCTCTCACACCAAACTTCACAGCACGTCTTCTCATTCACCATTGTAATAATACTTTCAACTTGCAGCTTAAATATAGTATTATATAAAAGGATACATGTGAGAAAAAATAAATAATTTTAAAAGAGACAAATTTAAATAATTAAGAGAAAGATATCAAATAAAATAAGAGAAATTTAATAAAATATACAAGAATAATATAAAAAATTATTTTTAATAAGAATAATATTGACAAAAAATAATTATATTAAATACATAATTTTGTATACAATACAGATATTAGATATAGAAAATATATATATTTATTGAGTTTGTAGTCGTTAAATCATTATTACTGATTCTTATGATATAAAATGACAAAATAATCAATAATTATTGTAATAATTATACGCTAGATCTCGTAGTCAAACTTTTTCCTTTTGGGTTTCACTTGCAATAATGTTTTGCACTCTTGGGGGTAGTTGCCTATACCAAGTTATTGAGAAGAAAAAATCGTATTTTAAATTATTTCTATTTTAGAAAAATTATAATTACAGTTTTTTTTTTCAAAAAAAAAAAATCTTATTTGAGATCTTTTAAAAATTATTTTTGATCTTAAAAGTTTAACCCGGCATGTTAACAAAATAGAAAGAGTTTTTATGCACAATAACTTGTCATATATCTAAAAGGCAACAGAACAAAGTGTAAAATCCTTTTTCCCTTTTACTCTATTCTGAACATAAAAGTGCAGACAAGAACAAAAAACCAGAAGAGGATCCATAAGAATAAAGCTGCAACAACTAAGAGGAATTTTCAACAGCAACATAAAGGTTTCAAGGAATTCATTAAAGCTTGTACTACTTATCTAATTTATCAATCTTCTCTCTCTCTATTGCTCAACTATAGTCTACAGCAAATTAAGGAATATGATTACATAACAATAAATTGTAGAGAATTTGAAGAAAGACATGGGTCTGCAAATCTTGTTTTATGAGTATTCATGATACTTTGCGAGTGTTGCAGGGACCAATCATTGTATTGTATATATAATATTATTTATGTTTTCAGGCATGAAGTGTAAACAAATCTATGAGAATGAAATTGGGGCCATAATTGCCATCAACCACTACCTTTTCCATTCAATAGCTTAATCAATTTCAATATACATATATATATATATATATATATATATATATATTGGAATAATTAATGCCATGAATGACTGCAAACAGCATTACATAATTACAGTAGAAGAAAATTGTAATAAGATGGACAACTAAACTGTTTGGGATAATAAGGGCAAAAATCATGAATCTAATCTATGATGAAGAGATTGAAAAATAGAGACAACAAGGTAAAATTTTCCTGGTCCGGCTGTGCTAGGCCGGTTCCAGATCGGTTTTGAAATGGGTCTAAAAATCGTGGATCGGTTTGATCATAGTTTTGAGACCTTCCCAATCCGTGCGGGATCAATTCTAAAAAAATCTCCTTAAAATCAGTCTAACCCAGTGAATCAGGCCCACCAAACCAAACCATGCCGAGGCAGTTCCCTTTTCTTAGTTCAAAAATAAAAAAAAAGGGGGAAGACATTAAATTTTTAAATTGATTTCATCAAATTCAATATACGTCTACTACCAAACTCTTTATTTGAATTTCAAATTCACTAATTCAATATGTTTACTTTTTTATTTTTAAAATGATGATTTTTTAATTATATATTTATATAATTTTCTGAGTTATTTTCATGTCTTGCCTCCATTTTTCTAATTTTTAATGCAAATTAATACTTCTAAAGTGTTGTCCACCAAATTTGTATATCTTTTTGTTAAAAACTTGACAACCTGTATTAAAATCACTTTTCGATAACACTGTGAACACCGCAAGATTAGTACATCTTTAACTATTTTGACCAAAATTGGATAATAAGATACATTATTTTTTCACCAACCTAATATATCAAAATTATCGTTACCGTCACAACCTTCTAGATTATGTGTTTGTTAATATAAAATTAATTCAATTAATGACGACGAGGGAACTATCCATTTAGTGACAATGAGTAAATTTTTTGTTTTTTCTTACCATATGTAAAGGATTAAATGAAAATAAAAATAAACAAATCGTTAAACTATTACTACTACTACCTACATCACTATCACCTATATTATTATATTTCTTTTCGTATAATATAAATGACTGATAAAATATGATATACTTTTTTTGTTTTAAAAACTGTCGGTAAATAATATTTTCGTTGGAAAACTATCAACAAAATAATTTATTAGAATTTTAACACTCTCAAATTTTACACGTAAATCTAAAACATTTGCTATTAAATATAAAATAAGAATTTCCTTATAATATTTTAAAAATTTTATTTTGATTCGTTAAATAATATTATTAAATCTATTTTCATTTTTAAATTGATTAAATACAAAAACAAATTTTATAAATATTAGATAACATTAAATGAGTTGTTACATAGTAAATTTCGAAAAATAAATTTATACACGTATAAAAAAAAATTATCAATAATTGAATTAGTGTATTTACAAAATCAAAAACGATATTATCGACAAAATCATATTCATAATTAGAATTAATAAATCTAATTAAAACATTTTAAAAAAAAATTACACATTGTAACATATCATAAATTAACTTCCCTCTAATGTCACATTTTTGTTTAAATCGTTTAAATTTTATATAATGTAAATTATATAATTGTTTCATTTCTTATATTTTTATCAAAAAAAATTTAATTTGATAAACTAAATCACGAATAGATTGTAAAACTATCTCCGCCGCTTCTAAACCATTTTTAATACAAAAATTTAAAATATAGCATATACACCTATTATAAAAAATGTTTCTTTTAAAGTATATTTTAAAATATTAATGACACTAATATTAATCAATACATTATCAAAAGACAAAAAAAAAAAAAAAATTAATCACTAATATCATATTCATGAATAACATTCTTAATTACTCTAACTATGTAAACACCGGAATATAAATATTCTCAACATTGAAAAGTTAAAATTTTTTTTTCTAAAACCTATGAATCATTAATCCAATGAAATTATATTACAATAAAATGTTTTTTTTTTAGATTCATTTTTCAAATATCCTAAATTAATGAAAATTTACAGTTATCACTCATAAAATTTGTAATTAAACCATCTTTTAAAGTTTAAAATCGGTCTAATAACCTCATCCTATTTGTTTTTTTACTACTTTTTTATAACTTGGTTGTAAATATCTTTTAACATATTTTTTAAAAACTTTACATACAACTATACTAAATTGTAACTCTTTACGTACTATCTATTCTTTTTGTGCTATTTTTTCAACCTCCATATTATATCTAAACGTACACATGATATTTTCTCCCATAACAATTTGTGTTTGTTAGTTTAAAATAATTTATCCAAGTGATCTTTTACTATGTATCATTTAAGTGTCCCCACTCCCAAACTTTTCAAAATTTTATATTTTTAATGACAAATTTTACAAGTTATCCTTTACTTATTGTAATTTTTAACAAAATAATTTTACACATTAAAATCATTTTTTAATACATGTTGTGTTAAATTGTGTATTATTAAATTCATTTTCTTCAAAACCAATATCATATCTATGTGTTCTTGAATGCTTTCTTAGAAAAATAAAAATCAGGAGATGAGATTGTTAAAGAAGATTATAAAAAATATGTTCCAGCCATTTTTTTTTAAAAATTAAATTTAAAGATGCAAAAAGAAAAAATAATACAAATGAATTAAATATGCTAAAATAAAGTAAAGTTACAAAAAATAAAATGTTACCAACTTGACAGAAATTATCATTGTTTATCACCATATTTTGAATAATTTGAAATTCCAACCTTGAATCTTACCAAATTTTGAGGGATATAGTAAATTGTAGATAACGTGATTAATAGAAGATTATGAAAATATATTAAATGTGAGAAAGTGTAGGAAATTGTAAGTTATAGAAAATTAGAAATGAGTTAGTGTTAAAATTTTGAGTGTAGTAAAGAGAACAAAATTGTAATAGAGAATATGAGATTTTGTCATGTAAAATTTGAAAAATAAGTTATAACCTATTTATATATATATATATATATATATATAATGATCTTATAGACCAAAATACTCCTTAAGCTAGTCGTTTATAACTGTTGAGGTGTAAAATTAAAAATTTCAAAAAAAAAAGGGAAAATGCCATTAGAACAAGTCGGACTGGACCGGTTCCACTAACCGTTGAAATCAGCATGCCGGTTCAGAGCCTTGGCCCAGCCCGTGCCACCCGGCCGGTTTCCAGTTCTAGAAAGTGATGAACCAGACCAACCCAATACTATAACTAGGCCAATCCGATTCCGACCCATTGTAGCCCTGGGATAGGCCCCATCCGGGCCCAAACATGTCAACTTGGCCGGTTTTCGAGCGGAAACCGACCCAATCCCATCTCTGACGCACAGTCCTTATTATATGGCTTCAAAATAACCCACACAAAAAAATATTAATCTCTAACTGGAACAATCTTACAGAGCAGTGACAACATGTAGATCAGCATATAATACCAAGAATGATTTGAAATCATATCATCTGTCACCAACACCTGTCATGATCAACCTTTTACTCCATTACTTTTCACCCTTTTTCTTGCGAAATGTTAATGACCGACTATATTATGTGTCAAGCCTTATAACTGATACCTTTGCATCCACAAACATAATTGACAACCAGAGCTATCTCAAAATCCATATTACATACGAGTGTCTATACTTGTAATGCAATATGCTACATTTTAAACAATTGAGTCTCCAACCCCAGAAACAAAATTTCCATTTGTAATTTCGTAATGACACAATAAATGGATGGAAATGGTCTAGATGAGAACAAAAATCAAAATGAGAAAAATAGACATCATACAAAATGGTGCTGAAAAACAGGAGGGAAAGCAAAGATTATCCAATAAAACACACGTGGGGGATGAGACTACTGTATACAAGCAAGAGAGCAAAGTTGGCACCAGTTTTGGCACCATCATATCATCCAAATCACCAGATTAAAAAGGCCAAGCATCTTAATGCTCCTTGAACTGCATAGTTACAGGATAAACAAACATTTCCATCCAAAACGTAATCAATCCTCCACAACTGAGATAAGTCTTTAAATGTAAAACACTCAGGAACCCTAAACAAGGAAGAACCGAAAAAGGGGGAAGAAAAAGAAACACATAAAATATAATGATAAGGAAACCAGTGAATTCTTGGGGAGGGATCCTTATACTTCTATTTATTAAATTTTGTTGGATCCTCAAGTTTGGAAGTCCTCTATTCATTTATTTCCATCAAATACGGCAAGACTTTTTCAAGTCACTTCCATGTAAGTAATTCGTCCTTTGTACCTAGTTTTCGAAGCTTCATAGCTCTTACTATTTTGTTTGTATCATATAAAACATAAATGGACAAAGCAGTTCTTGTGGAGGGATCCATAATGATAAGGAAACCGGTGAATTCTTGTGGACGGATACATATACTTCTATATATTAAATTTTGTTGGATCCTCAAGTTTGGAAGTTGTCTATTCATTTATTTCCTTTAAATATGGCAAGACTTTTTCAAGTCGCTTCCATGTAAGTAATTCCTCCTTTGTACCTAGTTTTCGAAAGCTTCATAGCTCTTACTATTTTGTTTGAATCATATAAAACATAAATGGACAAAGCAGTTCTTGAAGCCATTTTTGTGCAACTGAATTTCAAGAACCAACAATGGGGAAAAAAAATTGGAAAGTCAAATATGTCCCAGCTTTCTGGCAGAGAGGTTGGAGGCTGGTCAGGTAACTCCTTATCAAAGAATTATCTGAAAGAGAATTATTGTAACTTCTATATTGATAGTGACAAGAGGTAATTAACAAACTCCACACAAAAGCTTTCTTTCCACTGCAGTAACCATCAGACTAAGATCAGTTGCAAGATCCAGCCATTTAGAAGCTATGTTCTTGTTAATTTTTAGTGTTTCAATCATTAGGAAAAATAAACAGAGCAATAAAGACACATCATGATTTTTAGTTTGATGATAAACACAACCTAATCAAGTACCTTTTCAAGAAATGGCGCCATTGTCCATTGATTGGGAGCTAATTTGGCTTTTGAGCGAGTCATGATCCCTGCAGTGGACTTCATATAAAATAGATTAAGTTCCTGCAAGGACCCCTAATGTCATCCAGGTACACAATCACAAGGCTTGCAAACCTTGATAAGATGGCCTTGGACATGGAATTTTGCTAATTCAGCATGCCTTGTGGGAACCAATAATGCTAAAGCATCTCAGTCTAGCCAATGCTAGATAAGACATCAATAAGCAAGTTAGTGTTTCACCCAATTAACAGTTAACTCTGAAAAATGATGAAGAGTATTGTGACTCAAAGATTGGAAGATTTCATGCATCTAACTACAGCAGCAACAAGGCCAGGAATATGCTGAGCCATCAGTGCAGGCAGATGAAAAATAAGCTGCAGAATGTAGCTCCCAACAAAACGAGATCCAGAGCTTTCCATATCAGGATCAAGAAGCCTGTGTCAAGTTTGACCAGAACTAAGCATTATAAGTCCATATATTATATATGGATGGATGTTGGCCATATACATAATTTTACCTTATGTATCTTGATTCTATCTCCACCTCTGTCAACATTAACAGTAATGCCTAGGCATGGAGTCAACTTTCTAATGCAAGAATAAGGCGGAAAGATTATACAACTCTATGTAATAAATAAGGGAAACCTTTTTTACCTTCTACTCTGTCTTGGCCATAATGGAGAGAGGGAACTGGAGAAACATATAAAGGCTACTGGGGACTCGGTTCACATGTACAATGTTGCATATATAACTCAAACTGGCAGTCCATCAGGGGTCTGCAATAAGACTTGCGCCACTTCATTATATTTTTGCATTGTTGTGTGTCCAATTTATGTACGATACTAATATTATATATTTTATATATATATATGTTCTGATATCGTTATTGACTCCTTGCCTTCTGCATTTAACATCGTGTCGAAGAATACTTACTGGTTTTAGAAATGATGTAGAACTGCATATATACATCCTCGTTGATAGGAAAAGAATTTGTATCTTGGGTATATAAAGCCAACTACCAAAAAAATAACATGAAGCATTAATTACCTTGAGAAAAACATGTATAAAGAAAAATGCTATTTTATTTTGACCATTAAGGGTGACGACAGATGTATGAGTGCACATCTGATGATCCTTACATTTTAGGACATGCTAGCACAGCCAAAAAAGATCTCAAATTCGGAAACTGGTGCACGGACATGTTCAGAGAGAACTGTTAAATTACTGTCTGTACATATGAATATACTTGATTAAATATAATAATTTCACAGAGTACAGTTAAATAACTGAATAACATATACCAAGAGTTTTGATTAACTTGATTCAAACATATTCAAAGTATCAGTATATATAAGTATCCATTGCCAACATTTTGGAAGCACGTGAAAAAAGTCTAATTATAAGCAAGGATGAATAACAGATTAAAAAGAGTCTGAAGCAACTGCCATACAACTTGCAAGCTGGTTATTTCATTCAAACTGTAACCAAGAAGTTGTGCATGACCAAAGTTCCGTTGTGCAAACAAATTTCAAAGAAATTCATTTTCTTTCTCCTTATCTCTCTAGTAATTTGTTTTCTTGCACCATCTTGGTACCATAGGCTAACAAATTAATTTGTTTTAATTTATTTTTTCTCTATCAAAAAAAATTCGTGCAATCTTTTTGCCAGATATTATGAAAGGGATAACCAAATAGAAGTTATGCATTAGTATTATGGGCCAAAGTTGTACAAAGACATTAAAGGATGCTATAGAGGTGTTTGCCAAAGTAGAGGTTAGTACAGAAGAGCTTAAGTAGGATTGTTAATGCAAAAATAACTACTGATATAATGACAGTTTTAGTCTGTTTTAGGAGAAATTTGACTTCTACTTGCAAACCGAACATTACCTATTAAAAATTTTTTACTTTAATTGACAAATAGTACAAGCGAAATAAGACAAAATAAAGGTTAGTACGGAGAGTACAGTCTATTAGCACACAACCTATAAATGCCAATTTGGTAAAGAAAGGTAGCCTAATGCCCACTTATACAATCCTAGCAAATTTCTAAGGTCCCCACATGCACATAAAATTGGATTTTTCTGTTCATTCATCCAAAGATGGCATAGGACATTTTATTATTTATTTATTTATTTTGCAGTGAAAAAGTTTATCCCAAATGGAATAACTCCTTTCTCTTCTAAATACAAGGACTTATGCTAAAAATGTTTCTTATTTGTTCTTTCAAGAGGTTCTGTTGTATACATGCTTATCCATCTCTATCATCTTTGATGTGGTGAATTCAGTGGCAAATGTAGTTGGGAACCACATGCAATGGAATGTGGAGTTTGTGCAACACATTATTGATTGGGGAGGATGTCATCACTTGAAGAGGACTATTTTGGGGATTTTTTAGGTTTAAGGTTTCTAGAATCAACAACATCATCTGTGTGCGAGTTT
Organism: Dillenia turbinata; assembly: GCA_037126225.1. Lineage (NCBI taxonomy): Eukaryota > Viridiplantae > Streptophyta > Magnoliopsida > Dilleniales > Dilleniaceae > Dillenia > Dillenia turbinata. The sequence continues at coordinate 11,661,476 of JBAMMX010000005.1, forward strand.
TTTTGACCAGCTGAAAAATATGGACCTCTAAAGAATCAATAAGGTTAATTCATTTGTATATCCACAAGTCAAGAGTTATATACCTGGATCCCAAAAGATTCCAACCTTTGTTCAGAATCATATCTTCCCTCATGAGCATCATCTCTGCCCTGAATCACTGATAGTTCATACTCTCTTAAAGCAGACACAAACGTTTCCCACAAAGGTCTCATAATAACTAGCAGAACATGGAGACAATTATTAAAACTGCAGATTCAAGCACTCATTTTGAAAAGGCGCCACTGAGTAAGAAACTAACCACCAAATTCAGCCTCAGTAAGGCTTGGAGAGTTCTGAACAAACTGATTCAAGCACTTCAGAACCTGAAGAAAAAAGAAAATTAGAAACCAGACTAATTCTATTCCATACCAAGTGGAGAACGTGCGGAAAAACAAATCTAATGTGTGCAAACTATGCAATCACTTCCATCCTAAGACTCCAGTCATCAGGATCTTCAGATTGTACTGGATGCTCCAAGATAACAGAGAACTGATCAAACCATGACTTGGGCATTGGCACCATCAATTGGTTTCCATCTAAAAAATGAAAACTATTAAAGGCTACCTTTTCATTCCCACTGTAGATGGCATGTGTCATGACAATACCTTATATACACCACTCATGGTTCCCAGCATGGAAGCGCAAGAATACACAATAGACAGAGCATTTGTGCGCAATAGCTTGTCATATATCTGAAGACAAACACAAAAAGGTGACAGAACAAGGGCAAATTCTTTTTTTCCTTGTATTCCATTCTGAATATAAAAGTACGGACAATAACTAAAAAACAGAAGAGGAACCATAAGAATAAAGTTGCAGCAATAAACTGAGATAACTAAGAAGCATTTTCAATAGCATCTCCATCAGCAACATAAATGTTTCAAGGAATTCATTGAAGCATATACTACTAATCTAATTTATCAATCCTCTCTTTCCCTAATGCTCAACTCATAGTCTATAGCAAACTGAGGAATATAATCACATAACAATAATTAAAGAGAATTTGTAAAAAGACATATGAGTCTACAGAACCATCGTTTTATAAGTATTCATGATAATCTGGGTGAGTGTTGCATGGACTAACCATTGTGTTGTATGTATAACTTTATTTAAAGCATAAACAAATTTATCAATGAGAACAAAATTGCAGCAATAAAGTTGCAGCAATAAACTGAGATAACTAAGAAGCATTTTCAATAGCATCTCCATCAGCAACATAAATGTTTCAAGGAATTCATTGAAGCATATACCACTAATCTAATTTATTAATCCTCTCTTTCCCTACTGCTCAACTCATAGTCTATAGCAAACTGAGGAATATAATCACATAACAATAATTAAAGAGAATTTGTAAAAAGACATATGGGTCTACAGAACCATCGTTTTATAAGTATTCATGATAATCTGGGTGAGTGTTGCATGGACTAACCGTTGTGTTGTATGTATAACTTTATTTAAAGCATAAACAAATTTATCAATGAGAACAAAATTGGGGCCATAATTGCCTTCAAGCACTGCCTTTTGCATTCATTAGCTTAATCAATCTCAATAATTTTCTGATTGAAAGTAGTGAATCTCATGAATGACTGCAAACAGCATTTCATAATTACAATATAAGGAAATTATAATAAGATGGACAACTAAGCTGTTTGTGATAATATAACAGGAGTAGAGCCAGCAACTGGGCAGAAAATCATGTGCCTGGACCACAGACAGGACTACTTTGAAGGAAGAAAAGGAATGCAAGATTCATAACACCACTTTCAAATCCCGAAACCACAAAGTAAACTTTTTTTTTTTTTTTATCCTTATCTGATATTTGAGGATTTTAAATATCCAAAAGATAAGAACTATTAATATTCGAAGCAGATCAAAGAATTTGATTGTATCCCTTCCCATAGATCATGCACAGTCCATATTATATGGCTTCCAAATAAACCACATGACAAAAATATTAATCTCTAAAAACCATAACAACCTTATAGAACACTGACAGCATGTGGAGCAGCATATCAATCCAAGAAAGATTTGAAATCATATCATCAGTTACCAACACTGGTCATGATCAATCTTTTACTCCATTTCTTTTTTAACCCTTTTCCTCATGATCAACCTTTTGCTCCGTTGCCTTTTTTAACCCTTTTCCTTGTGAAATGTTAATGACCGACTATATTACATGTCAGGCTTTATGACTAATACTATTAACAACACCAGTGAAGATCAACCCTTTGCTTCATTACCTTTAACCGTTTTCCTAGTAAAATGTTAATGACTGGACTATATTATATGTTAGGCCTTATAATTGGTTCCATTACGTCCACAAACATAATAGACAACTGTAATACCAACTAAACAATAAGCCCAATTTGCAGGATGGACCCCTCACTTACTCGAATACTAATAGAAAGCTATCTTGAAACCATATTATAAAAGTGTTTGTACTCATAATGCAATATGCTAAATTTTAAACATTTGAGTCCCCCACCACTACAAACAAAATTTCCATTTCTAATTTTGTAATGGCACAATGAACCGATGGTAATGGTCTAGGTGAGAACAAAATACACAATGAGAAAAAGCAAAAGATGGAAAGCAAAGATTATCCAAGAAAACACACCTGGGGAGATGAAACTACCATGTACAAGCAAGGGAACATAGTTGGCACTAGTTTTGGCATGACTATATCATCCGAATCACCAGATAAAAAGGCCAAGAATCTTAATGCTCTTTGAACTGCATAGTTACAGGAAAAATAAACACTTTCAATGAAAAGGTAATCAAACCTCCACAACTCAGAGAAGTCTTTAAGTGTAAAGCATACAGTAACCCCAAATACACACCTCAGAGGAAGAACCAAAGAAGGGGGAAAGAAAAAGAAACACTCGAAATATGATGATAAGGAAAAGAAACTGGAGAATTCTTGTGGAGGGACCCATATACTTCTATTTTTAATTTGTGTTGCTTCCGTAAGTTTGGAAGTCTTCTCCATCATTTATTTCCATCGAACATGGCATGGACTTTTTCTCTCTCATGTAAATAATTCCCCCTTGGTACCGAGGTTTACATGCTTTAGAGCTCTCACTATTTTGTTTGTATCACATAAAACATAAGGGACAAAGCAATTCTAAAAGCCATTTTGTGCAACTGAATTTGAGGCACCAAAGATGGGAGAAAATTGGAATTCAAATAGATAGAGTGGAGCATTAGATCATCTTACCTCCACTTACATTAGCCTGATCACTGATCAACTTCAGGAGGAAAGGCATTAAGTCTGACCACTACTCTGGCCAGTCATAGTGCGCCACTGATGCCATAGCCATGCTGATAGCTGTACAGATTTTCCTATGGGATTCATACAGTGACAGTAGAAATAATATAAATGATATTTCCAAAATAATTCAAGAAGTCAAGAGAAAAAAATAATAATAACTAACAAGTTGTCTTCAAAGATGGGAAAAAGCAAGGTTAGTTAGCCAAAGGCAGCATTCTATTAAGATGATGAGAAGCATAAAAGAAAAACTGGAAAGTTTTATGGACAAGAACGATATTCATTGATACTAAATTTATACACTGTAAAACCCTAACGGACGAAAGACATAGAGCTGGAAACCGAAGAGCAATAACTCATAAAAGAAAAAGAAGATAAAAAAGAATGCCTCAACAATCATAGCAAGAGCAGTTCATATTAATAGCAAGTTTTTTCATCAAATTGACAACAAATGTAAGGTCAAGGGAGGTTTCCTGTGAATAAAATCCGCAGCACTTTAAACATCCAAATTATAAATCAAAGGAATAGAGATTGCTGGAACTTATAAAAATGACACATGGCACACATGCAATACACAAAGGAACTCCTCACTTGGTAATCAAAATATCCAAGATTTCACAAGCAAACATACAGGAAAGGGAAGTCCAAGTTATAATTGCTGATGTCAACACTTGTAATGCTACAGTTTCTCATGTTAGTTTTTATCCCTCATGTCATTGCGGAAATCCTAAGGACTGGAACAGTACACCAGCAACATTCTCTAAATCATCCAAGAAGAAAAGTGTTGCAGCATCAGCAAGTGCCGAGGGGGAAACAACAACCTCTTCAGATACCATAGCAAGACCTCTATCTAACCCTCCAACAGTTGACTAAGACCACCTTTAAGAAGAGAAAACAAGAAAGGATTTAAGGGATCACCTTGGAAAAATCCCCTTGAAGCACCAAAAACAAGGCTTCAGCTCCCTAATGATGATTACCATAAAAGAGGGGAAAAAGTGACAAAGGAAAAACAATCCCTAATCCATCTCCTCCGATGTGTATCAGATTCTTTGATCACCGTTGCTACATGAGGGTATTTCAGCTGTCCATATCATGGACATTAGAAAATCAGGCCTGAAGATAGCCGCCCTTCCTCCATTTAAACCAAATATCATCCAACACCTCATTAGAACAGCATCAATAATCTCACCCTAGTTGTGAGAACCAAACCTAGAAGCAAGCACCTCCATATTTGATCTTTAACAACAGTCAAGATCCAATAAACTTGAGAGATGAATTTCTGCAGGCCATTCTAAGCAAAATAAGCCTCCTAATTACTCTTCTAAAGGCGAAATTTACTTGTAATCATACTAGGACATAATGAATTTGCTCTAAGAAAAAGCTCTGTAGCATTTATGTGCAAGACCTGTGTTTTTTGACACAATATTTCCAAGGCCAAAAGCTGTTCCACATTGCAAACATCTTTCCAAGTAACCAAGGGACCCTTTTTATCCAAACCTGTTACTTCCTCCCCCCCAAAAAAAAAGAACCCTCTCACAATCTTATCTTTCCAATTTATTAACAACTTCAACAAAAACCATCAACAAAGACACATAATGCAAAGATAAAATCAAGATACAAGACTATTTAAGGGTATTGTGACATCCTAAAGAAACAAAGCCATATGTTCCAAGAACCTAGCCACTTACAAAGTTTGGGGCTAGCCTGATCCATGGTGCAGAGCTGTTATGCAAATGGTCTCTTTGATGGGGAAGCTCCTTAGGTTCCAAAAAGACGTTGAAAATTCAAAATATTTAGAAAAAAATTTCACATGTTACCCATACGTAGCATTGTCCGGGAATAATTGCGAATCATATGATGAAAAGATTCGATTTAATCCCTGAATTTAAAAAAAAAAAAATGATAATTTTTTTATCCTTTTTCCCAGATTTTTTCTTTGTGAATTTCCAAGTCTCTTTCATGTCATTAATTCCTCCTTTATACCTAGGTTTCGAAGCTTTAGAGCTCTTACTATTTTGTTTGTATCATATAAAACATAAATGGACAAATCAGTTCTAGAAGCAAATTCAAGCACCAATAATGGGAAAAAAATTGGAAGTCAAATATATTCCAGCTTTCTAGAAGATTCTGATCCCACCAGAGAGGTTGGAGGCTGGTCAGATAACTCATTATCAAAGAATTATTTGGAAGAGAATTATTGTAACTTCTATATTGATAGTGGCAAGGGGTAATTAACATTTAGAAAGATAGTAATAGTCAACTCCACACAAAAGCTTTCTTTCCACTGCAGTAACCATCAGACTAAGATCAGATGCAAGATCTAGCCATTAGAAGCTATGTTCTTGTTAATTTTTAGTGTTTCAATCATTAGGAAAAATTAACAGAGCAATAAAGACGCATCACGATTTTAAGTTTGATGATAAACACAACCTAATCAAGTACCTTTTCAGGAAATGGCATCATTGTCCATTGATCAGGAGCAAATTTGCCTTTTGAGCGAGTCATGATCCCTGCAGTGGACTTCAAATGAAATAGATTAAATTCCTGCAAGGACCCCTAATGTCATCCAGGTACACAATCACAAGGCTTGCAAACCTTGATAAGATGGCCTTGGACATGGAATTTTGCTAATTCAGCATGCCTTGTGGGAACCAATAATGCTAAAGCAGTGGTTGTAACTTCAATCTGACATGCACCCTGAATCTCACCTGCACTGGGTAGAAATTTACAAAGCATCTCAGTCTGGCCAATGCAGACATCAATAAGCAAGTTAGTGTTTCACCCGATTAACAGTTAACTCTGAAAAACGATGAATAGTATTGTGACTGAAAGATCGGAAGATTTCATGCATCTAACTACAGCAGCAACAAGGCCAGGAATATGCTAAGCATCAGTGCAGGCAGATGAGAAATAAGCTGCAGAATGTAGCTGCCAACAAAACGAGATCCAGAGCTTTCCATATCAGGATCAAGAAGCCTGTGTCAAGTTTGACCAGAACAAAGCATTAAAAGTCCACATATTATATATGGATGGATGGTGGCCATACACATAATTTTACCTGATGTATCTTGATTCTATCTCCACCTCTGTTAACATTAACAATAATGCCTAGGCATGGAGTCAACTTCCTAATGCAAGAATAAGACGGAAAGATCATACAACTTTATGTAATAAATATGGTACACCTTTTTTACCTTCTACTCTATCTTGGCCATAGTGGAGATACGGAACTGGAGAAACATATGAAGGCTACTGGAGACTCAGTTCACATGTACAATGTTGCACATATAACTCAAACCAGCAGTCTATCAAGGGTCCTCAGTAAGACTTGCGCCACTCTACTATATTCTTGTATTTTTATGTGTCCAATTTATGTACGATACTATATTATATATCTTATGTATATATGTTCTGATATTGTTATTGACTCCTTCCTTTCTGCATTTAACATTGTGTTGGAGAATACTTACTGGTTTTAGAAATGGTGTAGAGCTGCAGACATACATCCTCTTTGATAGGAAAAGAATTTGTATCTAGGGTATACAAAGCCAACTACCAAAATAATAACCTGAAGAATTAGTTACCTTGAAGCGGCATCAATCAAAACTCACATAGTACATCCAGGATCAGAGCTCCAAGAAAGCAACCCTTGTTTTGCCATTGGATACAAAAGCAGCTAAGCATTTTGCAGCATTCTGATCATTAAATTCAATATCCAGTGTTAGGAAAATAAGGAAACGGAAGCAGAATAGAACAAAAAAGACATGAAACTAAATATTACCAGCAATTCTCTATGATCTTCACTTTGAAGTACTATTCTGATAACAGGAACAAAGCAAGTATAATATACAACTTTCACTAATCAGTTGGAGCATTCAGTACAACGTTAGTAGAACAAGGAAAACCTCAAAACGTAGTAGAAGTATTGCAGCCATTAAGAATGTAAGCTTGACTTGCCTTTAATAGCATGGTCACTAGATCCAATGACCCAGCTACTAATCCATCAGGCTGTTGCTGAGGCTGATGACTGGCATCAAGATGCATCAGAAAAAGTAAAAATCACCCAATAAAGTTCAAAGAGTTGAAAACAGAGAAGCGAAACCATACCTTATATAGGATTGGCTGAATAGATGGCATAACCCGTGATAGAAGGGGACAAATGCAGCATTTTTAATTGCCTACAAAGTTTTTAAAGATACACTTGTAATATTAGGGCAATGAAGATCCAGATAACAAATAAGTGTAAATTGACTTTTTAGCATTCTGTTATTTCAATGCCAGTCATCATCTTTTCTGTATCAACCACAAAGGTCAGCATGGCATTCCTATGATACTACCTGGACATATGGCTATAAATTTCAAAGCTTTCATCCTTTTAAATGTTGTTTCTATGTCAATAAATTCTCAAACAATTTCTAGATATGAAATTGGATGGATGTGATTTCTAAATTCTAACATTTCATTGAAAGAAAACACCATATGTAAAAACTCTAGTTACTAGTGGTCTTTTCATTCTCTTCTTAGCAATTGCTTCTACTAAGAGATATTTGGGACAGGGTGTGTAAAAGGAACATCACTTCATTTCAAGACACCTTCTGGATTGCTTTATCACTTACCAAAATAATGCAATAAAATTAATATGTAATCTATAATACTAAAACCTTTGCAAGAAAAAATTATCAATAAACAGAATACGAAAGTCCTAAGATAATACCTTTTCTTCATGTGAAACAACTCGATGTTCAAAAGTATCGTCGCCCTCCTCTCAATGTTTCTTGACAAATTGTATCAGAAGGACGGCAGCTAGGTAAACAGCATTAACTCCCACAAATAATTATACGAAATTGCACGAGAAAATTTCCAAAAGATCTACCGAAAAACTGTGTTATAGATTTCATTATGCAAATAACAAAAAAAGGCAAATCTAAAAGATTGACTCAAAAGACACGGGATCGGCAGAACAAAAAAGACCCAAGAAGCATTTTCCATAATAATACAGAAATCTTGGTTTCAGTATGTTAATCGGGCAATTGAAAGTCTCTTCAAGAAACTAATAGAGATAATAACCCATTCGATCAATTTCGCAAGAGAGAGAGAGACCTGATTGAAGGGAAGCCTGATACAAAGACGCTTCGGCAAATGATCGGACCTCGTGATTGGTGTCGATCGTGGCTTTCAAGCGGGTGAGCAACCATAGTTGATCTTGATCAACGACTTTCGCCATTAAAAAAGAAAAATAAAAAACTCTACAGAGCAAGAGGGAGAGATTAGGGCTTCTGTTAGGGGGGTTTGATTTCCTATTAGGGAGTAGGTGGGAGGGAGAATTGCAGAGAAGGCGAGTGCTAGTTGTGAGAGAGAGGGGGGGTTGGGTTCAGAGCATTTGGGCTATGGACCGGGGGTTCACGGTTGAGCATTTTATAAGAGCACTTTCTTCGGGACAACGGCTAGTAGGGACGTTGACACCTGTATTATTATTGTTCAATGTTATGTTATTTCCATTTTTCATCGCGGGTGGTGAGTAGAGGTGGGCACGGGTCGGTTTCGGCCCGAAAACCGGTCCAGCTTTCCTATCGTAACTCGGATCGAAAACCAGCTCGAGCTACAATAAATCAGACTCGGACCAATTCGGCTACAGTAGCCAGGGCTGGTCCTTCCATTTTTGGGACTATCAATTGGCCCGAGCCAGCTTATTCTAACAGCTATCTCTTTTTTTTTGAATTTTTTTTTCCAGTTTTTCCAATTTTATACCGTGGAGAAGAAAACGTATTCACCATGAAAGCAAGAGTATGCAGTGCGGATGATACCCAAAACTCAAACCAAAAAGGGTTTTTCTTTTCTTTTTTTCTTTTCCCTTTTAATCTTAATAGAATGACTCAAATGGAAAAACCTAGTTAATATAATTAGACCTCCAAAAATGACTGTTTATATACTTCTTTAAATCAAAAAACACCCTTTCGTAACAGTTATGTAAGACGTTTCGAATTCATTACAACAAGAATATTAAACATTGTAGAAAAAAAAATACGTAAATTGTTTTGACTTAATAAACATGTATAGTAACACAAACCCTAACACTAAAAAATCATTTCTTTATTATTTTTTTTTCCATTCCAAGAAACCCATGTGTGGAAAGAGGGTTTTTCCCCAAAATTTGAGTAGGAGAAAAATGGAAAGAAGAGGAAAGTCACAGGAACCAATCTAAGGCTTCAAACTCTATTGATTTTTGAATTTTAGGGAAAAAAAAAACTGATTCAATAGGCTTAGTTTACCCCGGGTCAAGCTAGTTCTAAATTTTTTTTTTTAAAATCATCACGGCTCGCGATTCCTGAACCCGTTCCAGAGTTAGCCCGGAACCGGACCGGTCCCACCTCTACCGGTGAGCTTGTTCTTTTACCAATAATAACCCTCCTATTTAATTGCTAAATAATTTAAAGTTAGAATATAAATTTATTCTGAACAAAAGAAATAAACGAAATAAACAATTACCATTGTATGCCTGCTTGTGTGCTGTCTTAAAAAGACTTCATTTATAAATTTTTAAAAAAATTTTACTTATTTCTCATTTTTTTAGAAAAAGAGAAATAAAAGATAGAAAAAATCATCCAAAAAAGAAAAAAACATATATAAGTTTTTTCATATTCTCCTATATCTTATCCCACCAAAAACTTATGAGACAGAAAATTATTTATCAAATACAGTTCATAACGGATAAAAATTTAAAATGAGTAATACTTTATTCCATTTCTCGTCTCACCGCATATGTGCTCAGGGTCAAAATAGGGAGAAAAAAGAACATTTGAGCATTCCTCAAGATTTCCGATTGAAAATTTTATTTTATTTTTTATTTTGAGTTGAAAAAAAGAATTTAATATTATCTTTAAAATTTAAGTGAATTTTAATAAAATGTATATAGTTTAAATTGAGCAAATTTAAACTTTTCGAATTTTGCAATTACCCTGTGTGGGCATGGGAGGAGGGAATTTCCTATGCTAGGAGCATGACCATAGGGAGTGATAAGTACTCCTTGCCCCGCACCTCCCATGATTACCAAAATATATCAAATTATATATATTAGCCTTATTATATTACCTATTATATGTTATAAATAAAGATTAATTTAAATTTTAAAAAATATGATATGCTAACATAAATTCCCATCCCGATTTCATTATTTTTCTCCCCTTCCATCTAATTTGATTTCATCCCTTTTCTCTCGCTAAAGTTTTCGGGACCCAATCATAAAGAGGAGGGGAGAGAGAGAGAGATTTACTTCTCTTTTGTTTGAAAAAAAAAAAGTTACGGGCGATATTTTTCGTTACTTTTTTTATTTAGTTTGAATAAAAGGTAAAAAGAAATATCACCTTATTTACTGTTATACCTTTATAAAATTATATTTATAATATTTTTTATCATGTAATTTTTTTTATTTAAAATATTTTTTTTAAAATATAATTTTTTTCTAAAAAAATAATTATTTAATATATATTTTTTATTTTTTATAAATTATTTTCATTATTATTTTATATTAAATAAAATTAAAATATCAATATAAAAAAATTAAAAAAACAAAAAAAATTAGAAAATAATTTTCTAATAAAATTGATGAAAAATTAAATTTTATTATTTTATATTAAAATAAAATTAAAATAGAAAAATAATGAATAATTTTATAAATATTAAAAAATGACAATAACAAATTTTTTAAAAAATTTTATTTTATTCTATTTCTATTCATTTTAAAATAAAAATGATTTTTTAAGAGTGATAAAAAAGAATTACATCTTATTTTTACTTCCCTCTATATTTCTTTCCTTTCCAATTGATTAAAAAAAATTCATTTCCTTCCATTTTTTAATTTTTATTCTTTTTTCTCCGTTCTTTACCCCCAACAAAAGCAAGCATCAATGTCCCCCACTTATGCTTCCCACACTATCTCTCTCTCTCTCTTTCTCTTTCTTTTTCTTTTTTTATTCTTTTATTTTTTTATTTTTTTTTATAACACGATTTGAACCCCCATCAGTTGTCCCTCAGAGACTTTCCTACACTACCTTGGCTTCCTCACTCAAAGATTTTACATTTCAAGCGTTTCTAATTCAAAACCTCCATATTGCATAATAAATGAAAATATGAAATGAGTGATATTAATATAATTGATGACAACTTAATATAAGTTTATATTTTATTTTTAATTAAAAATAATTATTTTAATTTGTTTTTTAAGAAATCAAGTATTATGTGGAGATAATTTTGTGATTTGATCATGTGGTGGTTTAGAAGAGATTTTAGAAAGTCCGATGTGAAGTGATTGCATGATATTTAAATTTTAATTCATCTTTAGGTTATTTTTAATTAATTTCGTTATTAATTAAGTAATTTATATTTATAATGTTAAATTAGGTGAATGTCGAAATGATACTATATAAGTTTGTTTGTAGAATAGGTATATGTATTTTCTGGTCCATCATTACAGGGCATGCACCAGAAAACACTGAAATAAGGCCCAACTTTTTCCGCGACACAGAGGATCATAATTTGCTAAACCAGCCACCCAAAGACCATTCTTTTCGTCCGTCCTTGAAACAACTCTCTCTCCTCCCTTTTTCTCAAATCAAAACCTCTCTCTCTCTCTCTCTCTCTTTCAATCTCACAGATCAACAATGGCAGCCGCACCATCGGCGCGTGAGGAACACGTGTACAATGCGAAACTCGCCGAACAAGCCGAGCGATACGAAGAGATGGTGGAGTTCATGGAGAAAGTGGCAGCCGCGGCCGAATCGGAAGAGCTCACCGTCGAAGAGCGCAACCTGCTTTCGGTGGCGTTCAAGAACGTGATCGGAGCACGAAGAGCCTCGTGGAGAATCATATCGTCGATCGAGCAAAAGGAAGAGAGTCGAGGCAACGAGGACCACGTCTCCATCATCAAGGATTACAGATCTAAGATCGAGGCCGAGCTATCCAAAATCTGTGATGGCATTTTGAAGCTTCTTGACTCCAAGCTCGTTCCTTCTGCTTCCAATGGTGATTCCAAGGTGTTCTACTTGAAGATGAAGGGAGATTATCATCGATACCTGGCTGAGTTTAAGACTGGTTCTGAGAGAAAGGAGGCCGCGGAGAGTACTCTCACTGCATACAAAACTGCTCAGGTTAGGGTTTGGGATTTCCAAATTTTGATATTCTGTTTTTATCTTTTATATTGCGTTGGTTTTTATAGATTGGTTGGATGTGCATATACTGCCAGGAATGGTTTTATTATCATAAAATGTGTTAAATGATGGGCATCAAATGTTTTGGAGAGAGTGTACTAGGAGGAAAGAGGTTGCTGATTTTGCTTACCTAAATCTAATTATACTACATAGTTCGTACCCTTGCACTTTCTCCTACGTAAAAAATAATAATGTGCAAGAAATGATTTACAGTTGTACTGGTAATGTTGCCTAATGTGTGTGGTTTGTGGCTGTTGTGCGTATCAAATGGTTCTATAGGTGCAAGGGTGGTAGCTGAGATTTCCACCATTGTTAAGACAAAATATGGGAAATCTCTTACATGGTTCACGAATATTTTTAACTTAGGATGCAAATGGAGTTGTTTTGTTTCATGGAATGCTGAAATACAGCCGGGTTTTCTTTTTTTGGTTTGCTATCTGGACATTTTAAGTTGAAGTTAAATAGTTTTTACTACTGCAGTTTCAGTTTTTGTGATGGTTAGGATTCATTAATTGTGTTAGGTTTTTCTTGATTGCTTTTTTGCATTAGGTGACATTTGGGAAACTTTGTGATGACAGGAAATTGCGAATGCAGAATTGGCTTCAACCCACCCAATTAGGCTTGGGCTTGCTCTCAACTTCTCTGTATTCTACTATGAAATCTTGAATTCTCCTGATCGTGCCTGTACTCTTGCCAAGCAGGTGAGGGATCTGAACGTGCATTACATTTATCTGTATTGCTTTCAAGGAAAGCCGCAATCTAAATGGGATTTTTCAGGGAGTACATTAATAAGATGGGGAATCTCGATAAGTTATCTTTTAAAAGTGAAGATGTAACTTCATATTGTAAGATTCATGAGAAATTACGCTGAAAATATGTATGATGTTAGATGGTGTGTGTTAGTTTGGTCTTTTATTGTGGAGGTTGCACCCCGAAGTTGACATTTAGGTAGGATTTTCATATCCTGCTATTGATCAATTTATAGTAGTAATATTATGGTAGCACTCTCGTCATAACAACAGAGAGAGTGCTGATATGACACATTTATGACCATGAGGCAGTGAAGAGACAGAATTGATTCTCAAGATTATGTACAATTTGTTTTTGCAAAGAAAGAAATTTCTACAAAATATTTCACTTATAAAAATTTTGTGGCTTAGAAAGTGCCATGTAAAATGAGATAAGGAATATTTCTTGGTCCTGTTTTCTGATAGAACATGATTGGCAATTCTTATGATGTAAATTGACATTCAGTAATTAACTGATCCACTGGGAATAGTAATAGCTGGTGTAGCTAAACTTTTTTTTTTACTCCCTACTTTGAATCAGGCATTTGATGAAGCCATTGCGGAGTTGGATACCCTGGGAGAGGAGTCATACAAGGACAGCACTTTGATCATGCAGCTTCTCCGTGACAACCTTACTCTGTGGACTTCTGACATGCAGGTGCGGTTCATCTCTCCGGCATTTTCTCACATATTATAATTTTGATTAATTTTAGCGGTTTTAATCAATTTCTTATATGATTGGTTTGATACAGGATGATGGAGGTGATGAGATTAAAGAAGCACCAAAGCCTGATGAGCATCAGCACTGAGGGTAACTAATCTTAAACTAGGTTATTCCTTCTCCGTTGGTTTGTTAATAGGAGAAGGTGGTTTGCTTATTTTCCCGGTTTTTTGGGGTTTTCCTATTTCCTGTCTTGAATTCTAAGTTGTGGAGGTATCATGCCTTTCTAGTCTGTCATCATGATCACTTGTGGTTTTTTATTATCTTCTTGAGGGGGTTGATGTTATTGGTTTCCTCGGGAAAATATCAACTATGATATTTAACATTGTCTTCTCTACCTTCTTTCTTTTTAAAGCATTGAAGAAATCTTGCTTCTCATTTCAGTTTGTCCTTCATTCTCTGGATTAGCTTTAATGTTGTGAGAGAATGTGCGAGTTGTTTGGTTGCTGGAGGAATAAAAACCATTCAATGTTGTACGACTGCTGATAATTTGTATTACGAGTCTGCAAACCAAATTATGGTAGAGTTCAGTTGATTTAAGGTGAAATAATCAATTGGTTCTGCATAGGTGCAGTAGCACCAGTCAAAAACAAGCAAGAGTCGTGCAAATTAAAAAATTTAGCCAGAGAATTTCATTCTGTATGTGACAATAAGCAGCAAAGGAAAATTCACAGTAGATCAACTCATGCAGCTGGTAATATGAAAGCAAATCTACAAAGCCCATGTTGTCAACAATATTAAGAAAGATGATATCTAAAACCGTATCACTAGATGGATTCAGATGCCATAAAAGGTCCTGGAACTTCTTTCCTCTAGATCAATTGAAGAACAAGCGTGGATAATAACAGTGTCTCTGCCTCTAACACCATTGGCAGATCTTGCTTGCCATGGAATGGGCTTGCTTAAGAAATGCAGAAAGTTGAAAACTTCGGTGTCCTAAATTCCCCTTCTTTATTGACTACACGAAAGATGTGTTAAATCGAGATAAAGGAAGGCTTGGATAGGGCGCCTACCAAGTCTTTGGCCTTTTGATATGGCCACCATCTTTGCACAGGTTGTTTCCAGCCTAAATTACCCTTCAAGTTGCTCCAAACTTCCAAATTGCCCTCCAAAGACTTTGGCATCTGTATTCCCTCCAAGGGGAAGTCTGCAACTCCTGGGCACATTCCCTACAGCATCTAAGGCCTTCTGAAAAGAGATAACCCGGAAACATTAGCTGTAGGATTTGAAGTGATGCATCAAGCTATCCGTTAGAATGGATGGTAATGAAAGTTGCAGTTCCACTCCGTGCTTGTGTTGGAGACTTGCCTTGTCCAGGGCCTTCTTGTTTGGTAGCAATGGAGAGGCCGAAAAACTTCCCTTAAGTGGTCCATCACCCCACTAGTCATTATGTCAGGAAACCAATGGAGTTCCCTCCCCAACCTCAACCCTTAGTAAAATACTGAAATGACCTCATTGTGAGCTGTCAGGTCCATTTGAAGCGATCCTTGTCTGTACCCAGCTGAAGTAACTCTTCTTGAGTTTTCCATTTGAGGGCCATGAATTCTAGTTAGCCCCTTATGTAGTAATTGCTTCGATGAACTGGCATATATGGTCCGCTCTCTTGCCGGTGGCTTGTTTTCCTAGTTCACTTCCAATTCCAATAGTTTCGATTATTTCCCTTATTCGGATCTCTGTTCCTCAAAGTTTCCACCAGCCATGAATCAGCTGTGCCGAGCAACACTCTATGGATTTCTTTTTTTTTAACAACCTGTATCCAATTTATCAAAGTAATCACTTGTTCGAATCCATATGGGAGTCGATTTAAGGATTAATTTCGTTTTCAATGTCTGTTTTTTTTATTTTTAAAAAGGACCCGAAAGTTTACAATGTACCACCACCTCTGTAGGATATTCGTGCACCACACTTTGTGGTTGACAGCCCACCTAACCAAGTACGGCTGAACTTAGTGAGCAGGAAATACTGGGGAGTGGTATAGGCGGATGCATCAAATGGTCTCTTCAAGCTGTAAAGCGGTAGCGCTGTACAGCGTCCTCATCCCGAGTGTTTGTGGTCGTGGTATGGTAAATCGTTGACGTTATCCAAGTTGTTTAGCCCAATCAACACTTTTCCTAGATGAGTCACCGCAAACCCTTGCGGGATGTTGTAGTTAAAAAATAGTTGTTGTTAGGGGTGTTCCCTTTTTGTTGAATTATTGTTATTTCGTCCGTCTAAAAATTAAATTGAGGATTATTGAGTTTAGATTATTCGGTTCGGATCGGGTGAATGGTCGGATATAAAAATAAAGATTTTTATTAGGGAGTTCGTCCGAAGCTTCGAATAACGTATTTTCGCATAATATTTAAATGTATACAATCCGATTAAAATCAAGATCGTTAAATCTAAATTATTAAAGAAATTTTTAATATTATGTGGTTATTGAGTAAATTAAATGCGAATAATTCAAACCGAATAATCCAATTTAATTCGGATAAATTGAATCAGATTCATTTTAATCCAAATTTGATTTTAAATTGGATTGAATAATCTCTCAAATCAGAATAATTCGAATCGAATAACCCAAGACTATTAACCCCCCGAACACCCCTAATCCTTATTGTGGAAATTTTTAACTACAGAACTAGATATCACATGCAAGAGTTAACATCACTTTCTCGCACCTTTTGCAAGGAAAGAATGGCAAGAAAACTATGTTAAGAAAAATAATGAATTTTTTTCCCCTTCGAGTGGCAAGAAGTGACAAAATGGTGAAGGGTTATTACTTGGGACAAGTTTGCTTTTACTGGATCCATTAGATCCATTGACGCAGCACTGCCATATTTTGGTATTTTTTGCAGGAGAAAATTACTTGTTTAGTTTTTAAATTTTATTCTCAATTCACAAATTAATCCTAATTTTCAGAATGCAACGGCCTAGAATATAAGTTTCACAAACGACAATGAATTGATACTTCCATTACTAAGGACCTCCTGATCGTTAAATGTTGAGATTATATCACGTGGTAGATGAGTGAAGATTCTAACTCGCTTTCGTCTTTGCAAGAATTGTTGACATGTCATGCGACATGCCACCACCGTGCCCACGTAACATTGACAGATCATCACTAATGCTGACATGACAAGTGAGCACCCCAGTAACACATTGCATTGTTGCTGACGTAGCATACCATGTAACCAAAAAACTCCCCTCTCAGCCCCTCCCCATTTCTCTGTCTTCTCTCCTCTCTCACTAAAAAACAAACACTCTTCTCTCTCTCTCTCTCTCTCTCTCTTCTCTCCTCTCTCGCTAAAAACCAAAAAAAAGCCCTCTCTCTCTCTCCCTCTCCCTCCCTCCCTCCCCCTCCCACCCCTCTCTATCTCTCTCAAATAAAGGCGATGCAAGGATCGTCATCTCTCTACATGCGCCCTAGCAATCTCTCTCTCTCTCTCTCTCGGTGTGTGGGGTTTCAATGGAGGCTCTAATTGAGCTATGCGACTTGATTGTGCAAAATTCGACACAATTTACTGGAAAAAATCAAGTGGATTTGCAACCAATGTCATCTATTGGAGTTTTTATTTGTCAGATCTCCTAGTCTTTCATGGTCTCAACTCACACTCCAAAGTTGACACTGCAGTGTCTATGGTGGACAATTCGAAAATGCTATTTGCAAGGTACACCAGATGGATGAAGATGTTAAAATAGATCAAAATGAGATTCCTTGATTGATCTAGTCAACCATCATGATTGATCTAATCAACCATCAACCATTCAATCATAATAATTGATTTACTCAATTACTATGATTGATTTAACCATTTCAATTGATTTGGTCAATTATATATATTTGGTTGATTTAATCAATTATTGATATTGATTTAATCAATCATTCTATATTTAATTGATTTAAATAATGATTGATTTATTCAATCATTATATACTTAGAAACTTAACTTTATTTTTTACTATTTTCCTTTTTACTAATTTTATTCAAATTTCTTTCCTTTTCTCTACTAGCTAAACACTTGTATAAATAGGGCTATTCTCCACATTTTGTAATCAAGCAATGAGAGACAATCTTCTCTCAGACTCTTTTTCTTCTCTATTGTAATTTTCTTCAATCAATACAAAGAAAGTTCTTTTCATTTTCTTCTTTTTCAAATTTTATCTTCATATAATTCTCTTACGTAACATTGGTTCTAGATTGCATGTCTAGAAACATACGAGGAGTCTAATATCAAGATTAAAATTTTACAACATGGTATCAGAGCAAATTTCGATTCCTTCCTCTTCGAGGTTGGGTGATCCTTTTTCCCAAATCAATTCTTTTCATTCACAGCTCTTTTTTCCATTTTTCTTACATCTTCAAATTATTTCCAATGGGCTGCTCATATTAAAAGATCCTTAAACTCAAGAAATATCTTGGGTCACGTTACAAAGGATATCTTGAGAGTCAAACCCAATATTTGAAGAATGGAAAATGAGGGATGACCAAGTTTTTATCCTACTCACAAGTTCTATGGATCAAACTCATAGAACTATGGTCACTTGCTCTCCAAATTCAAAAGCCCTATGGGATCAAATGCATAATCTTTATGGGCAAGAGTCAAATTTAGGAAGCTTTTTGAGATAAAGAGGCAAATTACCTATATAAAAAAAGATGAAAAGACTCTTTCCCAACTATTTGGCGAATATGAAGATCTTTGGAACGAGATTAAAACTTTGAGACCGATCACAACCGATCTCAAAATTTTACAAAAAGAGAGGATGAGGACAAGTCATTTGGGCTCCTCATTTCTCTTGAGAACAGCCGCACATGTTCGTAAGAAATCCTTCAATGAAGGATTTTCCTTCTATCAAGAAGTAAGAGCCATGATCCAACGAGTGAAGTATGAAATTTGAGGATACTCCTCATCCAAAATAGAAGGGTATGGTTTCAACTCAACCACGAAGGGCAAGTGGCCAATAAGGTGCACTACATGGCCAAAAAGATATGCTCATTGCAAAAACCAAATTATTCACAAGAAAGATGTTGGTTTTCATCCTCACCTAAGGCCCGAACACATGAAGAGAAAGGACTAAATATCTTCAAATGCACCTCTGAATGCATCACTTGAGTCAACTATCAACATCATATCAAAGATGTCGCTCAAGCAAGAAACAACTAACTGTACTTGCTTAAACTCAACTTTGAATTTTCAAGATTGGTTGGTAGATCGGGTTGTGACCATCATATGGTTAGAGATAAGGATAAATTTAAGAAACCGAAATCTCTACCAAACTATAAGATAGTCAAGGTTGCTAATGGGCATAATTTAAATATAAGAAAATTTGGAAAAATTAATTTTTTCGGAAAAGGCTAATGCTTTATATATTCCGAATTCTCTCTAATCTTATGTCTATTAGCCAAATTACTAGGGACCAAAATTGTAAAGTTACATTTGATCTCGATCGTTGTTTTTCGAGATCTCAAACAAACCAAGTGATTGGTAGGGGATTCAAGAAACAATCTATATTTTTTGAGTCAAGATAATCATGCATATACCGCACATCAAGAGAAAGTTATATTTTATGGCATGCTAGATTAGGTCACCCTAGTAAGCAAATTTTGAAATATCTGTTTCCAACAAAAAATTGTGAAGATAGATATTGCGAAGCTTGTATTTTGGAAAGAGACTCGAATGCATTATCCGATTTCTAAACAATTTATGAAAATGCCTTTAATCTTGTACATTCTCCGATATTTGGACATCCCCCGTAATATCTAGACGAGGTTTTAAATACTTTATATCCTTTATTGATCACAAGACTAGATACACATGGGTATATATGCTCATTTCAAAAGCACAAGCCTAAATAAAAAACTTTTACAATTTTGTCACCAGGCAATACAACAAAACATAAAATGCTTAGGATGTATAATGGAGGGGAATACATTAATCATACATTCACAATTTTCTAGAAGAAAATGGAATAATTCATCAAACTTCATGCCCATATACCCCCAACAAAATGGAGTAGCCGAAAGAAAAAATCGACACTTACTTGAAATAGCAAGAACAATCATA